>CATIWR010239588.1:0-25747 GCA_949677035.1 Omphalea diandra | reverse complement strand
ACATTTAGAATTTTTTTTTCTGTCACCATCCCTCTCTGTGTTATATACTCTGCCTCTCTTCGCCTTTTGTATATTTATCTATATATATATATATATATATATATATATATATATATATATATATATATATTGCAAAAAAGAAAAAACAAATCTAACATATGCATGATTTATGTTAGTGCACCTGAGAAAATGAAAGCTATGGGCCAAGTTCTATCCAAAGCAAGAGAGCAATTGTATGACTGCAAATTAGTTACTGGAAAGCTCAGAGCGATGCTTCAAACAGCAGATGAACAAGTTCGGAGCTTAAAAAAACAAAGCACATTCCTGAGTCAGTTGGCTGCCAAAACGGTTCCCAATGGAATTCATTGCTTATCTATGCGTCTAACAATTGAGTACTATCTCCTTCCTCCGGAGAAGAGAAAGTTCCCCAGAAGTGAGAATTTGGAAAATCCTGATCTTTACCATTATGCTCTCTTCTCTGACAATCCTTTGGCTGCATCAGTTGTTGTTAACTCAACCATTATGAATTCCAAGGTGATTTCTTAGTCTGTGTTAAATACTACCGTTCCTTCCACTTTGACTCTTCACTACTTTTTAAACAGTGAAGAAGATTTGAGTCCAAACCCTATGTTCATTTATGAGATTCAGATGTTATTTACCTTGTTGCTTAAATGAGCTTCTTGCATGTACTGCAGGATCCTTCAAAGCATGTCTTCCATCTTGTTACTGATAAGCTTAACTTTGGAGCTATGAACATGTGGTTTCTATTGAACCCTCCAGGGAAAGCCACTATCCATGTTGAAAATGTCGATGAATTCAAGTGGCTTAACTCATCTTACTGTCCAGTTCTGCGGCAGCTGGAGTCTGCTGCAATGAAAGAGTATTACTTCAAGGCAAATCATCCAACCTCTCTTTCATCTGGTTCTTCAAACCTGAAGTATCGGAACCCGAAGTATCTTTCAATGCTGAACCACCTGAGGTTTTATCTTCCTCAGGTCTATCCCAAGATAGATAAGATATTGTTTCTTGACGATGACATTGTTGTGCAGCGAGATTTAACTGGGTTATGGTCAGTAAATCTGAATGGAAAAGTGAATGGGGCTGTGGAGACCTGTGGTGAAAGTTTTCACCGGTTTGATAAGTACCTAAACTTCACAAATCCTTATATTGCTCGAAACTTTGATCCAAATGCTTGTGGGTGGGCATATGGAATGAATATTTTTGATCTCAAAGAATGGAAAAAGAGAGATATCACTGGTATATATCACAAGTGGCAAAATATGGTGAGTAAACTACATGCACCTTCTTTGAAACCGTCATGTATTTGTGTCTATTCATTTTAAAATGATGTTCTCCATAGCGAAACGGCAAGTATGCCTAGTTCAAATCTGTGCATCACATTTTTGTCACTGCATCAATTAAATTGGTACTTTTTATTCCAAAATTGGTATCATTTGTAATAATTTAATAATTATTTTATTCCATGAATTGAAGTAGTGACCGTCTGGTGTAGTTTTATTTCTTCAAGGATCCATAAATCTCTGTTTCAAACAGTAAAGAAGCAAGTAGAATCCCTTAATTCCTTTTTTCATTTTGCTGGATATCAGAATGAAGATAGGGTACTTTGGAAGCTTGGAACCCTGCCTCCAGGTCTGATCACATTTTATGGTCTGACACATCCACTTGAGAAGTCTTGGCATGTGCTTGGTTTGGGTTACAATCCAAGTCTTGATCGGTCAGAGATTGAAAATGCAGCAGTTATCCACTACAACGGGAACATGAAGCCATGGCTAGAGATAGCAATGACGAAGTATCGATCGTATTGGACCAAGTACATTAAGTATGATCATACATATCTTCGCAGCTGCAATCTAACTGAATAAACTTGTTCAACTGCAACAGGGGTACAAGCAAATTGTCTTCCTCTCTCTCTCTCTCAGCAAATTGAAGAGTCATTTGATTGATTTAGCACGAGGGGTGCAGTTGAATTCTCTGAGCTGCATTCCCATCCATCCCACATTGTTTATTCTTCTTTGTAATTCATTAAATTTGTTTTCACTGTCTTTAGGTAATAGATTTCATCCATTGTTGACCTGTAAAAAAAAAAACTACAATGAATTCTGTTCTTCCCCGCTTTTCCTTTTTATTTCGTCAGAGCCATGTTAAATTTTGGACAGGAATGGTAAGGCTTCACGTAAGTGTGAATGTTCTGTATTCATTTTGATGGTGTACTAATATCATGGAATTTCTTTTTTTTTTTTTTTTTGGGTCTTCCAATATACTTTCAACTGATGTCATTGGTGGGTTGAGTCATGCTAATATTGTATCTATCATGGTGCACTCGAGAAGAAGCATCCAGGTTCAGAATTTGTTCTGATATGGAGTAAATTGTGCAAAGTATGGAAACATTCTAATTAATTTCATTAGAATCTATTATAAGGGGAAGAGTTAATTTTATTGTAATCAATTATAATGTTTTGAGAAAGAGAAATTAAGAAAATGTGGGACATGTATTAAAAGTGAAATTTTGGTTGAAATGTCTGGTTCTTATTCAAATTCCAACGCATCTCCTTTAAATCAATCAGTACCCTGAACATGACTTCAATCAATCTTTTATATCTCGTTATCTTGTGTAGTGTATTACACTATCAAACTTGGCATCATCCGTGTTTCCCATTATCTCCTTTCTTTATTAATGATAGAACGATACCCTGCCGAAAGGCATTAGCAGTAACTTACAGGCTGTTTGGATTGGGGAGTAAAAGGAAGGGTGCTGTTTGGATTGGGGAGAAGGGAGGGGAAGTTTGTACCCTTATTTGAAAAGAGCTAAGTCATTTAAATAAAAGGGAAGGGAAGGGGAAGTCTTACCTGTCTGTTTTTTATTTTAATATGCTTTTCTCACACCCCAAATTGGGATGTAAGATCACTTTCAATTTATCCTTACTTAAAATTAAGAACTCCAAACTACCTTTTATTAATAACTAAAGCCCAAAACCCCTATAAGTTAGAAACTTCATTTTGTTTTCATCAGTACTACTGTTTTGTCGCTGTTCAAATGTTTTGTCTACTTTTTACTCCGTTCTATACATTAGTACTTAATGATTTTTTTTCTAAATTTTTATATTTTTATCTTCAATAATAATTGAGTGGACACATATAATTTCTAGCCATTATATCTGAAACTCAAAATAAAACATATAATTGTAATAATTATTTATTAAGTCACAGGTGTGTGTATATATAATTTTTAAATTATAAAGTTATTTAAGTACTTTTAGTGCTTAATTTCTTTCACTTACTTTCCTCCCAACAAGGGAATGTATATCACTTTTCAATCTTCTTACTTCTCTTTCAAACAAGAATAAAGTTAAAATATACACTTTTTCATTATTTTCCTATCTTTCTCCTCCTTACCTTCCCCTGTCATTCCTTTAATTACCCTTCTTTACTCCGCGTCCAGACTGTTAGTAAGTCAGTGAACTCCTCTATGGCAAACGAAGCAACACGTACGGATATGCTATGGTGAAAGTGGCTCTGATATTTTGAACCAAATGATATAAATTATTGTTTTGTCTTGAGAATCTCCTAAAGAAAGTCCTGATTTGACAGGGCGCGATTAATTTT
The DNA here is from genome assembly GCA_949677035.1 of Omphalea diandra. Lineage (NCBI taxonomy): Eukaryota > Viridiplantae > Streptophyta > Magnoliopsida > Malpighiales > Euphorbiaceae > Omphalea > Omphalea diandra. Next base: position 22,123 of record CATIWR010239588.1, on the reverse strand, counting down.
AATTTGTGATTATTAAGTAACCAGCTGCTTGCTAGCCAGGCATGTTCTCCTGCTTTTACTAGGGAGAGAGAGAGAGTGATGACATGATAAAAGCGACCATCTTTTTATTATTTGCTTTTGAAGCACCTGTGCTTTGTATGGAGCGGTCAATTCTATATATAATCTCCAGCATATTTGTTGTCGGATCTTTTTTAGATTCATTTTTAGATCATAGTTTTTTCTTTGTTTTATCCACACTTGCCATTTTAGGAAATCACTTTTTAGAATTAGTCAGGTGTAAATGTTTCGCAAAAAAAAAAAAAAAAAATTATTATCAATCTGAAAAAAAAAGGAAAAATAGTTTTTATTGACTGCAAAGGCGTAATTTGAAAAGGTTTGAGGGAAGAATTCCTCTGTTCTGTTGGATGAAAACTCCAATCTTCATGTAAAATAATAATAATAATAAAGAACAAAAATAAGTACCATATATCACAAATGAGCAACAACCAATCATGACTAATATTCCGTCAATCCAAAAAAATTAAAAAACGTACGAATGATCAAATTGATGAGAAATATCATAAGATTTGGGCATGGACAAGATGTGATCGTAACGGAAGTTCTATTTCGAAAAGGATATGTTGTTGACTCTCATGATTTTTTTTTTTTTAAAGAAAAACCAAATGATTTTTATTATATATGGCCTAGAAAAACTTAATTTTGACGCTCCAATTTATAATTAAGACTTTAGGCCTTTTAATAGATATTTAAATAGCTTTATATATATATATATATATTAAGAATGAGAGGATATCATATTTTCTTTCCCACGAAGAAATAATTGTAAGCACTCTTCAATGCCCTAGCTAATTGTATATCGAACTTTTTGGGCAATGGAAAATAGAAGATCTTCTGGTCGATCATTTGCCAAAAGTTCCAAGAATCCAAAAACAAATACATAAGATCAACAAAAAATCATAATGCACATGCAACACCTATATATCGCTATAGGATAAAACATCTAATGTCGAGAAAGTCCACCAAAATTGCTTGTGCAAATAAGGTTATGAGCATGGATGAGAGGTCCAAAGCATGCATTACTAAGTTACAAAAGCCGAAGTTACTTTCAGGTGCTCTATATGTATATATATATATTGGCTGATTCAATTAAGTTGAAATGACTAAATAAAAATATTTTTAAAACTTAAAAATGCTATAGTTTAACAAATAAAATCAGATTTTCATAATAGCAATGTCAAATAAGCTCTATACTTATTAACTTACTGACCATGTTTATTTTGATAATTCTCTTATTTAAAACATATATTTAAAAAAATTATCAATTAAAATTTGTTTAAATAAAAAAAATGTATTAATAAAAATACATATTTTATTCTTTGCATAATTTATTCGAAGCAGACCATTATATTTTTTAGTGTGTACTATTTACAGCTCTCTCTATCAACTACTTGCAATAGAAAATGATCGATATTCTTTTGAGGGTATTTTTTGTTTTGTTCTGTTCATAATATTTAAAATCTACGCAGCTGGCATCTCTCAGTAAGTCATAAGATTTTGGAAGAGCAAATAACTATTTACAGCTCTTTCTTTATGCTTCTCCTAGTCCTATGTTCTGTCGTATTTATGTGCATGAGTTTACGAAACTCTGAATTATTTAGCCAAGAATTATTTCTGTGATCGATGTTCCATATATATGTATACCAGTTGCCCAAAACAATGTTAGTTTAGCTGACCTCATAATCATTCCCTTCTGAATTAAAAATAAAATCACATACAATATGATATAAACCAAAAAAGACAGCTTTGATTTTTTTTCTTTTTTTTTTTTTTGGGATTATATATAAGAAGAAGAAGAAGAAGATAATATGAAGTGTTCTTAATTAAGTTTTCTTATATATATGTTATCGGCTTTACAACACTATGAAATGCTCTTGAGATTTCAACTTAAATTATTAAACCGTTCTAGCACTTAGCAACGTATTTTGTCTTTAGCATGAAGAAGAGGTATATTGCACATCACGTGTACGTGTGTATATATATATATAGATAGATATAGATAGATAGATAAATAGATAGATGGTTGGCCGAGTGCCTATTTGTAATATAGAAGATCAGAAATTTATCTCCATCCCCTTTAAATATTTATGTAGAGGCGTTGTGAAAATTATAATGAGTAACAGCGTAGTAGTACTTGAATCGTTTTCACTGTAATTATAGACGACTTTATATACTAGGATATAGAGACTCAAGTAATGAGCTCTAGCGAAATCTCAAAACCCTTAAAGAATAATTACATCACCTTATCCATGTGAACATAAAGCTAATAATTAAGTATTTTAAATTTCCATAAAATCCAGAACAATTTTCGTCTAAGAATATACGCTAATAATTAAGGAGTTTTACATGAAAAACACAGAAAAAGAAAGATGAGATGGTGGGTCGAGGCAAGCCAGAATCTAGGCGTGGCCAGAAACAAAAGTACATATGGAATCCATCATCTTCCATAAATAAAAATAAAAGAAAAAATAACAATGAAAAGAAGCTAACATCTCCCATTCAAACTCTTTATTCCTACAATTTGCTTCTTTCACTTATATGATTCTCTCCAACACTAACACCTAATCACAGACCAGCTGGCCAATTTTTTGGTATTTCTGTTGCCTTTTTCCTCTAGACCCACACCCACCAACATTAGCTACCAATTAGCAAATTTTTCATAGGCCTACCACAGAAATTTGAAAGTAAATTTCTTGTCATCATCACTACCCTTTCAGCTGTTCTTCTGTTGCAACCAGCTTGTGAACTTATCTAGGGTTTTCATGTCGGCCCTGTAATGTTTCTGAGTGAATTCTAGCAGACTTGACCATGTGAAGTCAGGGTACATCCTTGGATTGTTCAAGCCCACCAAACTATTTGGTGGTTTCACCACCTTTTCCATGTTGGGACATAGAAAGAATGCCAGGGATTTCCTCACTCTTTTGCTATTCACCACTGCTCTGTGCAAGCAACTCTTGAAAATACCATTTGATAGAGCCTGAAAGCACCGCAACCCTTTTATTAAATTTCTATTACTTTGATACGGTTCAGGGTATTGGGGAATAAAGCCTTTGGTTAGATTCCCATATTATCTAGAAATTGCATAATATGCAGTTTCGCCTTTATTATGAGAAAGACTTATGAAAATTGTCCTTTTTTTTTTTTGGCCTAGAGCATTACGGTCCATTTGGCCTTCTAGTGAGCGAAAAAGGTTTTTTTTTTTTTTTTTTTTTTAAATTGCAATATCAACCAGGGTAGTTGCAAATGTAAATGAACAAAGTTTATTACCATGAATGTATCGCCAATATTGACAACAAAGGCTTGCGGATCGGGACGAACGGAATACCATTTTTCATCAATGAAAACTTCGAGGCCACCAACTTCATCTTGATGAAGGATTGTTAAGGAGGTGGGGTCGCAGTGAGGCCCAGTTCCTAGAGTTAAATCAGGTTTTTGGCATGGAGGATAGTGATTTAACCTCATTATGGAATCGTTTCCTCGAAAGAATTCTCTAAAATGTGCTCGGCCCACCCCTAGACTTAGCCCCAAAAGCTCCATAATCCCAAGGGAGATACGGCTTATGGCTTCACAATATTCTTGATAAACCTTTCTATTTACCAAAATAAAAGAAAATAATAATAACAATAAATTAGTGAATAAACAACTCAATTATATTACCCGTTTTATTTTTTTCATAATCTCTTATTGATGTTTGAAATTAAAACTTAGTTTAATATAACTCATTAAAATTTATTGACGCATTTAATTACTAAAAGAAGGAGAATGTACTATCTTTAAAAGAAAAAAAATAAATTCAAAAAATAGCAAGTGTACTTTTTTTTTTTTTCTAGTTTAGAATACAAATGATACTCCGTTTCTTACCCAAATTGTTTGAAGTCTTCTCCCATAATGTTGAAGAAATATTCTTCAACAATGTTGGAGAAGTTTTGGTCATCACAATATCGAAAAGAAAGTGTTTCTTTCCATGGAAGCTTTGAGGAGAACCTGCCAATGAAACTACTAGCATATCCACAGTGGTCACCCATTTTTCTTTGAGCTCTTTGCTTCTTCTCCAGTGGCATGCCAAAGAACATGTCCATGTACTCATGTGCTTTAGCTATAAGTTGCGAATCAATTCCATGATTAACAACTAGAAAGAATCCATGCTTCTTGCACGCCTCATTGACCAGCTGAGTAGCTGTTGAGACAGCCACAGGATCTCCGGACAGAAAGCTTGCTAAGTCGATAGGAGGAATTACAAGTTCCGGAGACTCAAGGCACGGTTTCTCATGTTCAGGCCAAATGAATTGGGAGGGTATGTTGGATTGGTGTTGAAGAACCGACGCGTCGAAAACCAAAGCTTCTTTTGGTTGGTCCGTTTGGTGGGGAGGCATTGGCATGTTTGAAGTGCACTGATCAAGTAGCATGTAACTAATGATATACTGGCTTGTACGAAGAAGAAGTTGGTTAATGGTTCGTAGGGTGAGAGGGGTAAGAGAGAATTTAATAAGAAGTGGAGAGGGAGAAAAAAGAAAAGCCAAGGCCGTTCTTTGGTGAGGTCGGTAAACAAAAATATTGGAATCTTATTGTTTTCACTGTTGCGTCATTCCTCTTTTGGGACTCTATGCGAGTCTCATACTTTGTCTCCTTGTTAGTTCAAAACACTAAAAAATTATATATATGTAATAATTAATTACACAAATCAATCATATAAATATATATATATATATACATAGATTTCAGATAGATGCCTATTATATATATATATATATATATATATATATATATATATATATATATATTATATCGTGAATGAGTGTTAAAATTTAAAAAGGAAAAGAAAAAAAAAGGTGCAGAGGACCTATCAGAAAGAAGCTTCTCGTCTTTGGATGCCAAATAAATTCCCACCAATATTGGTTGAGATATATACATGTTACATCGTGTGATGGACCTACTTACATTTCACTTAATATCGCATTATTTTCTCCAAATACATGTCTCGTGTGTGTATAAATATACTTGGACATATATATTCCCTGAACAAATATAGCTGTAGAGATGCATATATGATATGACAATACCATTGTAAGCTAGCTTTCACGTTATCTACTGATCTTGGAAAAGTTTCATGGGTGTCGAGTTGCCGATTCCCATTAATTAGCCCCTTTGGAGGGTGAAAGAAACTCGAGAATTAATATTCTACTTCATAAGGTTATGTTACGGAGTTTGAATTAGTAGCAAAGACATTTTGCGACCCACTCAAAAATTCATTAACATAATAATGATAATAATAATAATAAAGGATTTCACATGATAATTAAAAACTCAATTTCTCTTTTTTTCCTTCTTCTATTTTACCATTTCGACAAGCTGTTACGTATATCTGATACCTGTCTTCGTCACTTTAACCATTAAAAGAGTGGCAATTGGTGCACTTGCCAACTCTTCTTTATGTCATGAAACTCTACAAGGAAATGCTGTTTCTAAACATTGGAAAGAGTCGACATATCGGAAAGGTTACACCTTAGAATTCCTCATCTAGAATCTTAAGCTTAGCCATTTCCATTTGGCATGAGACGAGTCCATCATTGGATGGCTGAGGAATCATATTTTGCATTTCAGGTCCACCAAAAGTAATTTTCTTCAAATCTTATTTCTCCATTATATTCATTTTTTTAGTAACTTCTTTTTATTTTCCTATCATGCAACGTAATAAACTGCACAAGTATATATATATATATAACTGTTTCACATATACATATATAGTCTATACAAGTCTATCGCACTTAAATTAGACATATTTAGAGGACGTTAATCAAATAGACATGATAATGAGGCCGTAATTTCTAATTTTTTCATTGGACCACTTTACATGGCTCAAAAATTCTTACAACTTTCTCTATGGATTGGAGGATGGGGATACCAATGTCACCCCCCACCTCCCCAGCACAAATCACATTTATATATATATATATATATATATATATATATATATATATATATATGTTTCTTATTCATATGTTAATAGATGTATAGTGTATAATATTTTTATTTCTATTTCAATACAATTAAATTTAAAAACTTAGGGAGGGGTCTCCATGTAATTGAAAAATTTTTTGCACATTAAAAGTTGTAGGCAATGATGGGATAACTCTTCGTTTCTCAAGAGTTTGTTTGGGATAGCTGATAATTGGTAACAGTTATTGATAGCTGATAACAATTGTTAATAGTTTATAGCGGTTTAATGTTAAGTGTTTGGTAAATTTTTTTTTGTTATTGTTGTTAATTTGTAAAATAACTAATAAGGGTATAATTTTAATATTTTATATATTGAATTAAATAAATAAATAAAATAAATAATATATTTTCATGTATCGTTATAATATATTATTTCAAATTTTAGGAATTGTGATTATTATATTGTATTTGTGATATTTTAATAATTATTTTTCATTAATGTTAATTATTATATATGTTCATATATTTTTATTTATTAAAATATTTTATATAAATTTTTTTATAAAATTTATGTATAATAAGTAAAATAAATTATTTTATATAAATAATTAAAATAAATATAAAAAAAGATTATTTTTATCTTTTATTAACTATTAACTGTTGAAGTTAGAAAGTAGTTTCAAATAGAAGAGGATTCATAGCTTCAAATATAAGAAGATTTTAACCGCAGTTAATTGACACATTAATCAACTATCAGCTGTTATTTTATATTTTTACCAAACACTATTTTATCAGTTAATAGGTGTCAATCAACTATCAACTGCATCTATTAGTTATATCAAACACCAACTAAATCTCATCTCATTCTTATCTTATAATCAACAATTAGAATAATAAAATATAAATATATATTACTAATCTTAAAATTAAGATAAAAATAAAACTCAAACTTCATTTAAAAGTGATTTTAACTGTTCAATTAATAAATAGGTAAATAATATGAATTTAAAGTTCAATATAGGCTTTTTTTTATCAAAACAATTCAATATAGTTAAACATTATTTCAAATGCATTATTTGAGTTAGTCCAAATCAATATGATTTTAAGAATTTAAAAGCACAAAAATAACAGATCATGAGATTAGTTCTAAGTGCTACTTCAAGTCTCTTAACCAATGAAAACTTAAAATTTCAACTTGAAGTGCACTAACTATGGACAAGCTATAAAAAGAAAAGAAAAGAAAGCAACAAGGAGCGAATTTGACCTCAAAAGGCAACCAACAAGTTGAGCTTTCTTTTTCATACGAAAGGAAAAAGGTCTCAACGCACTTGAGCCATAGTGCAGCTTTAGTTAGTTGATTGATGGAAAAGTGTTTTTGCTTTCAATTCAACTATAGCAGCTTTATAAAAGCGAACATTGAGTCCTTGATTTACTCCCTTGTTGGAGGGGGTCCTTAATTCTCTTTATTTTGACCGGAAATATTTATTGTACCTCGGGGTATCTATATTTTTTTTTTACTCTTTACCACAAAGCATCATCCAGCACTAGTTATTAAGGTTAGGTGTATATATATATTGGCTTAAGTTTAATTGTGTAATAAAACTAATCCTTTCTTTTAGATCAAAGCAATCTACTCATATCAAGACTTTTGATTCACAACAAAACAAACTGTTAGCCAATTAATTTATATAAATAACGTATATATATAAAATCTGAAATTAGTTGGGAATAATCAACTTCTATAAACCTGAGTCTAGCTTATAAAATTAATAGGGTCCCAAATTAAACGTAGCACAAGAAGTTTCAGCCTGATATTTTTCTTTTATTATGTTGTGTATAATATAATCAAATTCAATATAATGTACTGCGATAAATATTTTAATTTATAATACTGTTAAATTTTCATTTTAATAAAATATACTTTATCAAACATAGTTAAAGGTCATGATCTTATACATTTTGAGAGCACGAAGAGCAATAGAGACTATACTGTAAAATTCATAATATTGAGAAATTAATTTTTAAGTATTATTATAAAGATATTATAACTTGATAGAGATGTAGTTACAAAAATTATTAAACTTATTTATAGTTATAAAAATTATTAGACTTATTTAATACTTAATGCAAAATATACACTATATTAGGAATTAATTAATAATGCACATCAAATCGAAGACATATATATCGATAAAAGAGATAAATATAGTCTGAAAAAATTAATACATATCTAATGTAGTATTAAGTATAAATAAAGACATTAATAGAAGAGATAAACATATTTTCAAAAAAAAAAAAAACTAGTACTTTTATTTATTTAATATAACATAATATATATTGTTTGTAATGTACAAATAATTATAATCATATGAGATAAGTTTTTTTTATGACTATATAAAAAGTATTTCTACATAGAGTATCATTATAAAATAATTTTATTGTATATATGCATACACATTATGTAACAAATTATACACATTTGGTCATCCCTGCCCGCCCTAGTAAGAGTGCATGAAAGATTGGACGACCTCAACTATATACATATATCATTACACGATACTTTCATTTAGGAACAAAAATATCGAACCGATTCAATATGTGCAAGATATGATATCTTGTCCCATCAAAAATACCAAGAAGTGAAAAGCTGGCCAACTCTGTATATATAGACCAGAAATGGAAAAAAAAAAAGGAAGAGAGAGTTAGACTTCAGCAAGATTTCAACAATGCAGTTCACATATAATATGTTAATGTCTCTCTATGTGTATATGATGCAATTTGCTAAGTCTTCTTGCCTGATTAATTAGTTTGGATACTTTAGCCTGAAGTACGCACCACTCCTCTTGAGAGGAGAAGTTCACTCGACCATCGAAGATGCTCTTCATTATCTATATGCTTAGGAGCTTACTTTTCATTACCAGCAATTCATTTCACACATTATTTTGATTACTTAGGCAAACTGTGAGGGAACTTTAAAAAATATATAAAGTATTAAAAATGAAAATTCATGAAACTAATTACACATTTAAACAATGAACTTTTAACTTGATGATATTGATATACTTAGTTTTTAAGACTGAGATTTGAACGCGAGTTTCAATTAAAAGTAAATTAAAAAGCACAATATTTCATGCCATATATGATATATTAATAAAAACAGATTTTTGTATGAGCGATTTTATAATTCAATCCTTGAACACATGCATTAATTAAAAACAAATCAATTTACTGATTGCAACAACTTCCTTTTAGCTTTTCGCAACTGATTATCACCACCACTATTGATTTTTTTATTGCACACAGCGAACCTTACCTGCTCAATTAATTAAATATAGTGGTGGTTTTTGTTCTTTCTTTTTTAAAAAAAAAATAAAGCAAGCAAATTAATTTGATGTGCCTAACAATGGACCACGTATCGATCACAATGCTTAATTACTTAATTAATTCGCTCATCAATCATGTGTTAGAAGAAGTAGATTGCTTTAGAAAAAAATGTTGGAACAGGAATATATGATGCTTAATTTATTATATTACATAATGCAATCCAGTGTCATTAAGACATTGCATTTGGCAGATTAATATAGTTATCATCTCAAGTGATCATACTTTTTAATATTCTTGTCTTGGGTATGGTATATAGGTCCATATGTGTGTGTGTGTGGGGGGGGGGGGGCGGGCTATGTATTGGACATCTTGTCTTAATGGAATCAACGAACCGAAAAGACTTCACAAGAATGGTAACAGCAATGGAACTGTGGCCAATATCACCCACCACAACCACGAGATTTTAGTATATATATGTAGTAATAAAACTTCCACGTCTCATCGTCTATGTGACAAACATTGCTTTACGTGGTTGGAATTTGAATTTGATTGGTGTTTACTTCTTTTATTGTTTAATTGTTCTTGTCGGTAATTTAAAATATAATTTTTTTTCACCATTGAATTGGTTATCAATAATTCATTGTTTACCCACAATATGAGAAAGATCGTAGATTTAAATTATAAGCATATTATTTCTCTTTAAACATTTTCTTATATGCATAAGAATATTTATTTTAAATGTTATAATATAGTTTAGAGTATGTCATTTTATCATTCTACCTGATAATATTTGCCATAAATTCAAAAATTTTATTTTTGGAGAGCTCGTTTTGTTACAGAACTCTTCATCCCAATTATCTCTTCAATTTTCATGTAAAACTTTAACTTTTATAATATTTTCTTTTAAATTGCTATATTTGTATTATAACAAATATTCAATGATACGATTATTTTTTATATAACTTTGTATAAAATTATTGATTGAGTCTGTGTATCAAGATAGTAAAAACAAATAAATATGGACTAAAAGAAATATTTAAACATATAATCTGCCTGATGATATAATAAATAAAATAATTTAAACGAGAGCATTGTGAACACTTGAATCCCATCTCAAAAAAGAAAAATGGGGAACACTTGAATCCTATAGGTGATAGACTTTGTTGCCAAGGAAGCCATCAACAGCGTAATCAGTTAAATTATCCGCATAAAGAGAATGTGAACGAGTTTCTGGTAAGGAGTTGATGAAGACCTTTTGACCTTTAAGTCAATGAAAAATTAAATTATTAAGTAAGAGATTATACATTTTATACTCAAGATACATTTGAAGCAAAAAAAAAAAAGGGTTAAAAAATGTCTAAGAAACTACCTTATATTAGATGATGGAGTTGACCTTTTATATTTATCTGTGATAATCTCTCAAGTTAATTGGTTATAATGACATTAGGCTGTCAAGTGCGGTGTCACTAAGTGAATATGATGATTTTTTTTTTTTTTTTTTGAGATCAAACTGAATGATGATTATGATAACTCGATCTATAGTGGTATTAGAGAGTTTAAAGTTTAGTATAAGAGTTGTGAAATCGACATTTTTGTTTTATATAAAAGAGAATAATTCTAATTTATGAAATATCAAATACGAGATTATTAACATATATAAAAAAATTAAAATTTACAATCCATAATAAATTATGTTGAAACCAAGATATGAAGTCTGAATTGAAAAGTGATTTTTTTTTTGTAGAAATATAACTATATTGACATAATATTAAATTTTATATAACAACAAGAAGAATTTTATATAACATGTTTCACTTGATAACTATATTAAACTATAATTTAATATTTTTATTTTCAAATGAATTGAATTAATTTATTATAAAAATTAGATTAATAGGTGAAAGCGAGATATTTAATTTATATTAGATTTAATTAAATTGAATCGGTTATTCTGATGTTAACATTAAAATTAAATTATGTATTATCATGTGCTAAAAGATAATTGAGAGTCTTTCGAGATCAACATCAAACAGTAAATAAAAAATTTAAGATAAATGATAATTGGATATGATGTGACATGTTTGATGGGTGTGTGTACAAAATAAAAATCAGGAAGAATCCAATAGTAATATTATATATTAGAGCGGATTAACCTGTGCTTCGTGCATGCTCATGCAGTAAGCTAAAGAACAAAAGAAACAACAAAGATTGCATCCTTAGCGATTTCCACTATGTTCTTTCACTTTTAAAAAGGAAAAAAAAAAAACAAAAAAAAAAAAGCTAAAATTAGCTCAATGTCCGTTTAATCACTCTAATCGCTATCTATTACTTCCGTATATGCTTTTTAATAATAATACCATTTATAGTCCCATAACGATGATATATTGCATTATTGTTATATATGCTGGAGTTATACGTACAACCCTACAAGTGGGACATATATATATGCTATATGGTCTCCTGGAATTTCATCAAAATTTGCTGCGTCAGGGATTCCTCGCTTAGGCTTAGTGTGTAGGGTTGCATGTATAATTCCAGTTGCTAGAGAAATTTTGGGAATCTAAGTTGGCAAACCGCAAAAGTCGAAACTTTTATGATATGAGATCAATTAGAACCTATATTTTCGTTTCATATATATATACACACACACACACACACACACACATAATAAATAATACGGCACCGTGCATGGTTTTATCATGCAAATAGCTATCAAATACTAGCAGGAAAGAGTTTAAAGTGAGACCATAATTGTCTCCTTTCAGTAATGTGAACATCATTACTTCATTCTTTTCGTGAATATGTCGATCCCTTTCTTTCTATAAACAAACATCAACACGTCATGCCTCAAATTTTTAAGTACTTTAACTTTCATATGCTTTCCCAAAAAAAATCATATGCTTTTTCTGTAACTAATTTCAATTTCATAAACTGAATTAAGTTATGATATTTTTGAAAATCAGATCTAATTGATCAGTCGGATCAGTAAAATGGAGAATCAAGTGAATTGGCTAATTCAAGTAGATTCATATTGATTTTTAAATTTTTTTTATTTTTATTATTATAAATTTTGTTTTATTTTAAAAACACTGATATATAGTATAATTAAAGGGATCACTAGGGACATTTTTATGAATTGTGGCCTAACTCATCTTTTTTTTTTTTGGTCCATTTAGGAAAGGTTATTAGATTAAATGTGGGCTTAATGAGCCGAAGACTATAAGAAGCTGTCTATTCATAAAAGACGACCCAGAATCGATGCCATAATCAAATATGAGATGAGATCTGCTTTTTCACAATTTCATTTCTTATGGGTCCTATAGGAGGTGTATCCGAACTAATGACCTTCTGGTCTCCTGAGAATGAGATAGCCTGAAGACCTCAAACGGGGGTTAGGCTGAACCTGGAACGGTGAGTCTCAGGGTTGCAGTGCTCGACTCTTTCGGCTGCACGTCCATTGGGTGATTAGGCCAATATGTTATTATTATCCTAATCGTTAGAAATAAGGCGCAAAATTTCTCAAATGAATTTGGCATACATAATGTGTATAGTAAAATGTTTTGTATGGCACGGTGCACTGAGAACAATGACATTCTGTATATTCAAAGAGAAGTTTGTTTTGCGGAAATTCTTTTTTTTTTTTTTGTATGTGTTCAAAAAAATTAATTAATAAAAAATATTTTTTAAAAAATTAAATCATTTGTAAAAAAAAATAACTTTAAAAAAGAAAAATTATTTTCTAAATTTTGATATATTCATTCAAATGAAAAATAAATCATATTTTCTATTAATCAATAAAAAGTATTTTTTATTGATCAATTTTTTGAAATGTGCTAAATATATAAAAAAAATACAGAAATATTTTAGGCAAAACAAATATTACATCCATATAAGAACACTAATTTCAATAGAATGTTGAACAATCGCATGTAATTTATTAAGCATATTGAACGATGGAAAGGTTATTGTCCACTAGTAGCCATATGATTGTTAATCGTTTAATTTTAACCAAAAAAAAAATAAATTAAAATAAAATATTGATGAAAGAAAAAAAAAATCCTAAATTGAAGAATTAAGTTGATTGATCAATCTTCAGTTTCAACTTTTAATCATTTTCATAGCATAATAAAATTCTCTAGAAATGAACTTTTTACAATGGAATGTCCATCATAGTTTTCAGTTTAGTTAGAAGCTAATGTTATGCTTGCTCCTCATTACTCTCTAACAACTAGAATCTATATGAAAATATGATATTGGTACTTGAAGAAAGAAAGATTAAATTGATACTGAAGAATAATAAAAATTTATATTACAACATCAGTAAATTATAGGTAAATGGGCAACAAAAAGGAGCTTTGCTGGACAACACTAAATTTATTATAGAACATTCCAAAAGCCAAACCCTTGCGACACCAACAATTGATTTGCCTTTATAACTCATTCATCCATGACTGGAGAAAGTAATGGCTTATTAGAAAAGAAAGCTTCCAAATTGCCTACCACAAGTCGACACAAATCCATGAAAGATTCAAATGTAAAGACAGCCCTATGGGGAGATAGCGCAACATTATCTAATTCAGATAGTTGTTTAGGAACATCAGGTTCATTCTCAAACACATCCAACCCTGCACCCGCAATCTCTCCCTCCACCAAACACCGTACCAATTCCTTCTCATCAATGATAGCCCCACGCCCAATGTTAACAATCACTCCTCCCTTTCCTAATGCACACAACACTTCCTTATTGATCATGTGGCGGGTTTGGTCAGTTAAGGCACAACAAATGATGAGAGCATCGCTATTAGCTGCAAGTTCACTAACCCTGGAATAGAATGGGTATGAAACAAACGTTTTTTCCTTTCTTGAATTGTAAGAAATAATGCAGCCAAATGCCTCCAACCTTTTGCCAACTTGTAAGCCTATATGTCCCAATCCTACTATCCCAACTCGCTTCCCTCCTAGCTGCAATTATAATATATACTATTACAATATTAATCTGATGGTCAAGTGTGTTTGTCTGATTATGCAGGATATTAGGCGTTCAAATTCTGATAAAATCTGTCCCTTTAAATATTTTTCGATGTGTGAAAAGAAAAAAAAAAAGGATCAGTCAAATGTACAAAAGGAAATGAATGTGACCTTATAAGCTAGAGGATAATCCCCGTTCTTGGCCCAAAGGCCCTGCCTCACGTACCGGTCTGCAGCAGAAATCTTTCTCAAAACATCAATCAACAAGCCTACTGCTGCATCCGCACCGTCGTCTGAAAACACATTCCCAGCGTTAGTTACCGAGATTCCGCGTTGGCGGCATGCCTTCAAGTCGATGTGGTTGGTCCCAGCACTGGCGGTGACAACCAGCCTTACAGATGGAAGCAGCTGAAGCAGATCATCGGTGATGGGAGCGGCACCGGAGCAGAGAATGGCTTGGATTTCGTTGGCATGTTTGGTCAAGAAATGGCCAAGGGGGAAAGGCGATTCCCATGCTTTCAAGAACTGGTATTTATTAGACGAAAATTGATGCTCGCCAAGAATAGTCATCACTGGTGGTGGTTTTAAGATCAAAACTTGTGGGAGGTCATCGGATTGGCGATCATGATTGCGGTCTTGATTTTCCATCAACAGTAATCAGTGTGAGAGCAGATGAAATTGAAGTGTTTTGCAGAATAAAATGTCATATGGTGAACAATGTTCACTTTCAGTAGGGACCCATTTGTTTTCTCCGTTTGCAGCTGGCCACTAGTTAGAAAAAGAATCTCATGCGCTCCTAAAATTTAAATAAATTTATTATTTTAATTTTAATAAATTTAATTAAAATGAATAAAATTTTGATAAATTAACTAAAATTTAAATTAATTAAAATATATGAAATATCACATTAAAATATTAATTAATATTAATTTATTTTACTAATTTTTTTATATAAATTCATATTAATTGATTTATTACTTCACATGATATATCATTATATTTTATTTAATTTAAATTTTGATTAAATTTATTAAAATTTTATTAATTTTATTAAAAATAAAAAAATTGATCAATTTTATTAAAATTAAAAATAATTAAATTTTAATAGCTAGTAACCCTTGTAAAAAAATCTTGATTCCCGTGTACCAGTAATGTTAATGACACTGTACAATTAATACAACCCATGTACATAATTGTAAAAAGATTTCAAACAAATGAATCTTTTATTATTTTTCTTGGACAAACATCGAACCTACTAGGGTTAATTCAATCATGCATAACAGGTTTGTTTGCAAAGAAAAAAGCATCCAAATTGCCTATAACAAGTTCCCACAAAGTCAGTAGAGTTTCTTTGGAATGGACTGCTCTGTTGTGGAGACAGCACAACATTGTCTAATACAATGAGCTCCTTAGGAACATTAGCCTCATTATCAAACACGTCCAACTCTGCACCTTCAATCTCTCCTTGCATTAACAACTGCACCATTTCCTGCTCATCTACAATAGCCCCGCAGCCAACATCTATAATCAAAATCCTTATTTCCCCAGTGCCAATAACACTTCCTTGTTAATCATGCGGCGAGTTTCCTCTGTTAATCCACAGCAAATTTTTAGAACAACATAATTAGTTGCGAGTTCAAACACATTTGGATAATATGGATGGGGAATAGATAGCTTCTTGCTCCTTGTGTCGTATGCAATAAAGCAGCCAAAAGCCTACAGCCTTTTCACAACTTCTAAGCCAATGCTTCCTAGTCCAACAATCCCAACTTGCCTCTCTCAACTGAAACATCAATACTAATCTTAATGGAAATGCCGATCAAATATATACATATATTCCCCTTTTTGCAATCCTTAAGCTAATTTCAAGGAGTTCGACGAAAATAAATAAACAAATAAATAAATAACCCCTGAGCGCTTACATACTGATCAGCAGCAGAAATCTTTATCAAAACATTGATCAACAACCCTATAGCTACATCTGCAGCATCTTCAGAATACAGGCTTCCAGCACCAGCTATGGAGATCCCTCGTCGATCTACGTGGTTTAGACCGGCACTTGTGGTCACAATGAGCTGCAGCAATGATAGCAGCTGGATAGTATTGGTGGTAACTGGATGTTGTAACTTTTAACAATAAAAGAACAAGACAAGCAAAGCGATATGAAGAATAATTGGTTCAAGAATCTGATATAGTTTTATAGAGTCAATGTTTATATAGCAAAAGCCAATAACTGAAATGCAAAAAATCTGCTACAATTGGTTACGAAGGGCGCTTGTGTTCTATTACTATTACAGTAAAGGTTTAGAAAAAATTCCACATAAACGTTGAGAGTTGTATTCACTAGTTTTGTATAGTTCACCAAACAGATATTTATTACCTGTTCAATGGGAAACTTTATCTATAAAACATGGCTAATAAACGCTGAATTACTGTGACAAACAGTTAAACGTGTATCTAATAATTAGATAGCTGATCGAAATTAACGTAAAATTTTGTTTCCTGACTAACAGAGCATAGATCAGAAAGGGGTTTCGCCAATCATTAATCTAAAGTAATGGTTTGCTTTAGAAGAAAGCTTCCAGATTCCCCACCACAAGTTCACGCAAATCCTTGAGAGATTCCGGCGTAAAAACAGCATTATGTGGCTAGGGCACAACATTATCCAACGCAAATAACTCTTTAGGAACATCAGGCTCATTCTCAAACACATCCAAACCGACACCTGCAATCTCTCCTTCCACCAAACACCTCACCATTTCCTTTTCGTCGATAATCGCACCACTCCCAATATTAACAATAACTCCGTTCTTCCCCAGCGCAGACAGGACTTCCCTATTGATCACGTGGAAGGTTTGGTCTGTGATCCCGCAACAGATGATGAGGGCATCACAATTAGCTGCAAGTTGACAGACACTTTCATAGAAAATACGTAACATATAGCTGTTGCTTCCTGGAGCTGTAAGAAATGAAGCAACCAAAGGCCTCAAACTTGATCTCCAATATTTCCCAACTCACCAATACCAACTCGCTTGCCTCTCAACTGGATCACCAAGAATTAACAACACATGCTTAAAATTCTAATTAGAGATTGTTAATGATATTAATTTGAAAGAGAAGAGAAAGTGGTAATAATTAGAAATTTCAAATTAACCCTAACACCAAGAGGATAAGTCCCCTTTGGCGGGCCAAAGCCCTTGCCTGACGTAACGATGGCCAGCCGAAATGTTCCTGAAAACATCGATCAACAAAAGCCGAAATGTTCCTGAAAAGATCGATCAACAAACCAACAGCCAGATCGGTCACGTCGGCAGTATAGACGTTGCCAGCGTTGGCGATTGCAATTCCACGGCGGCGGCATGCAAGGAGGTCAACCTGGTCGAGGCCAGCGCTGGTGGTGACCACTGGGCGCACAGCAGGCAGCAAGTGGAGGATATATCGGCCGTGACGGAAGCAGACCCGTATGGAAGAGGCGTGAGTAGCCAAGAAGTGATGGAGAGGGAGAGGCGATTCGTATGCGTTTAGGTAGTGGAATTTGGAAGAGGTGAAGGATTGGTCTCCAATCATTTTAAAAGAAGGCGGGCGTTTGAGAAGTAGTACCTTTGGGAGGTCGTCTTGTTGAGGACCGGTGGATGCCATTTTCTATTTTCGATTTTTCAGAGTCTAACTGGGCTGCAAGTATTAGGGACGGCAGTGTCTGCTGCAACCTAGCCTACCTCATATTCAGGCCCCACAATTATTGCTTTGGCAACTACATATTATAGCGAATAGGAGGAAGATAGTTTTTTTTTTTTTTTTTTTAAAAAAAAAAAATACAAACGGAAAACATACGTCATGTTTAAAAATAAAAATTATAGGATAAAAAAATATATAATTCTCTTAATAAAATAAAAATGTAAAATCAACTTCCAAGCGTACATATGCATGTAGGATTCTTTCACACTCAACCCAATTAGAGAGGAAATAAACATGTATCTTAAATGCATCGATTTTCTACCTAAAATTCCAAAAATTATATATGAGTTACTTCAGTTTACCATTCCAAAAATTATATATGATTTCCTTTAGTTTACCAATTTCATTAACCAGTTAAAAAAGAAAGTTTACGCGACACATTGGGATAGCATTTAAAAAAAATAAAGAAACAAGAAGCAAACAAACAGTTTATTAGCAAGTCACGCCTCAGCGATCAGCATGTGAAGCTAAGACAACACCGAAAAAAAAAATAACAAACAATGCTTGTACGTGATTGTCAAGTGCAGCAACTGCTGCCCAATGGAGGCCTGATTCTTGAACCAAAGTCCCATTCAACAAATTACAGCAAGGTGGGAATACAATCCACCCCCCCATCAATGGGCCCATACCACAAACATACCTTAAAAGCCCATATCCAAAAGCACATTTTCCTTCCGTCCCAGTTTAAGTATCATATCAACAGATCCATTTAAGGGTGACTGGAGGAAGAACACAAACGGGAAGGCGCAAGCCACGATCATATAATTTGATCAGGTCAAGTCCTCCAGAAATTCTATCAACAACATTTAGGACTTCGTATTTTATCTTGGAAAGATTTTTCAATGAATTTTAGTCGACTTTCAAAAGACTGAAAATAAATTGCATTTAAAGAAATAGCCGAGCATCATTTCAAGCATAAGATGACATGTAGACCCAAATGAGACTAACATGAGAGGGGATTTTACAAGCCACGTTTAACTTAACCACAATTACATCTAATATGCTTCATCAAGCAGAGATTCATCAACTAGGAACATAGGGTTCAAAAAGTGTTACACAAGGATTTGGATCATACTGCATTATATCTGCAGCACGTTCAAACTCCTCCCTAAGAACTTTTATGCTGTATTTATCCACCACCCTACCCAGGTCATGAGATATCTCAAAGGGGTCCTCTATGCATATTAAATGACGATCATTCCCAACTCTCCTTGTCCAGTCCTTCTCTCGTTTACTGTGAAAATAAACATTGCAGGAAAGTCAGCTGCAGCTGGAAATATCTTAGTTGAGTTCTATACTGAAATTTTTAATAACGAACATTACAGCTGCATCCAAAAAAAAAACCCGCAGTCTTTTGAGAGAATGCTTTCTGATATTATATTGATAATAAACACCGACTCCTCTTCAAGAACAAAGGAATAACTAGACCTAATCTCTGACCAGGCCAGGCTGAGCTGGACCCTCATCAGCCTGAGATTTCTCGTCAGGTGCAGCCTGCTAAATTCAAACCTACCTTTTGAACAAACCTTAAAGTTAATAAAAAGGCATATTCTTAAAGTCGGGCAGCCAGGTTGGGATTGGCCTTAAGTGATTTTCCAAGCCCAACCAAAGTTATTAGAAGGTCCAAGTTGAACCAACACAGAAAATTACTTGCACAAGCCTGGACTTTTTGCAAGACAGGGCTGGCAGGTCTATAAATAACCATGTCATAAAATTTGGAATCAACATTCCTTCTGAAGATTAAGAAAACAAAAATAATAGCAAAAATACCAGATCGTCATATCACCTTATTATGCTTCCTGTGCGGACTGATATAACAGAATTTGCATAATCATGTCGATAAGCCCAATAATTGAAAAACGCCCACACCAGTTGAGCAATTGTTTCCTTGTTATGGGATCCAAAACCATGAAGTTTTTCCACTTTATCAAAGTAAGCACATTCAACATCATCTACAGTGACAAAGTATGTTGTCTCCATTTCCTAAAGAAAGAGCATAGCATGAATGCTTCATATTCAGGAACACCAAACAACAGCCAATAAAACAAACCTAGACTTTAAGGTTATATTCCACACCCTTAGACAAGTATGTCTGAATCAGAATGTCGAACAATGAATACAAGAGGGAATAGGCACAAGATATGAAGCTTTGTTAAGGAGTTGAAGACTATGATGATAAAGGTACGCCTATTAAAACACCTGGTTAAGAAGACAAATCAGAACGCATACCTGTAAGCATGGAAGAATAGCAGGTCTGCGCTGCTGTAAGAAATGAATGCACATTAAAACATACCTGAAAGAAAGAAAAATTAGCTTATCAAAATATGAAGATAAATATCTTTAAAAAAAATTAGCTTATCAAAATATGAAGATAAATATCTTTAAAATCAGTCACGATACATGAACTTTATATGGCCTAGTTTGGAACACCAGTATTGTTGTCAAGTGAAAACTCACGCATAGCTGGATAGTGTTCCCTGATAAGTTTCATTAACGCCTCTCGATTTTGCCCAATGTTTCACTATAAAAGCCAACTGCCGTAACCTCACATCTATCTGTGCGTAATCCCGGAGAAGCTTTGTATTTACAACAGCCAAAACATTGTTTATGCATATGTCACAAGAGATTCCAGTCACTGGATCCATGAGCTTTACTATGGGAACCCTAGCCCGTGTCAGTGCCTGCCAAATAGATTTTTTTAAAGAAAAGGATTGAAACAAAACAAAAAGGTTATTCAAGAAGTCAACCAAATGATAATAGGATTCCAAGCAAAACAAACTAAGATTAATTAATTTTCTAGAAAATAAAGGACTGCATATGTTGATGAACCTCTACAATACATGTCCACCAGCTACTAATAAACAGAGTGATTGTCATTCAAACCTTATCTATTTTCTAAATCCTGCTCTTAGTTTCAACATCAAGAAGCAATCCATGGAAGAACTTTATTCTCATAGAGGCTCAGAGTTAATTCTAGCTTAATAGTTGTAAAAAAAATAAGAATATTTTGAAAAATAATCAGCACCAATCATAGCAGAGTGATCTAAAGGCAACAATACAAAACTAGGTTACCTAGGGCATGGAACAGAAAAGGGAATGTAAAGCATCCTTTTGCTTTTTTGGATCGCTAAATGGGAAAAAAATACAACCATCTTGATTGCATATATAATGAAATCTATGCAGAGAATCTATGCTGGATTTTAGTAAGAGTAATGATAAAAATCTTCTAATCTATAAAGTATAATAACTTAGTTTCAATTGAAAATGTTCCATTAACCACTTCAATCCTATAAAAAAAAGGATCAAAATACCAAATAACAAATGTTTTTATCTGAGATTTGTATGACTAATTTTGTTTAATTGTATCCCTATGCTTGTTTGCACTTCTGAATGCTGATTTGGGTGTTCCAAATTGCTAATGTTCCATCATCTGGATTGCGTGATCTGCACATTGCTATTGCTGTATGGTGGTAACGTTTCCAAAATAATTAAAGAGGAAAAAACATGAATCTCATTCTGGACATGCAATGACAGAAGTTGAGAGAATTTAATACATATTTTATGCGTGTACATGTTTCAATGACACCCTTCACTACTCTCATCAGATCAAAGAGGCATTTCCTCATAGGAGGAGAAAACACCTTGTTCCACCACCACATTTTTGTTCAGTCAATTTACATAAGTTTGACCTAAAATGGTTGTATCTGCCAGCCCCAAGTGCGGAATATACCTAATTGAGGAACTAAAGAACAAAAATATTAAACAACAATATAACTAGGGAAAAAGAGCTAAATGATCCATATTCTCAATCATGCTTCCTTCAACAAGTTCCTGGTAAACAAACTGAAGAGCATATATGTAGTGAAGTGGAGTGAACATTGCAATTTGTTTCTGTTAAGAAACATATCATATAAAAGGTCAAAACAATCTGATTCACCTGCACATTCTGGAGGTTATCTGCTTGCAATATATCTGCCAACTTCAACAACACTTCCGACTTGTTAATGTTAACATCCTCAATGGCAAGGCAAACATCAATATCACTCTTCAACACTCCAAATGAATTGGCACATGAACCATAAAGATACAACCGAGCTTGAGG
>CATIWR010239574.1:0-30920 GCA_949677035.1 Omphalea diandra | reverse complement strand
CATTAAATAACTATTTTTCCCAAATTTTTCATGTTTATCCCCCCCCCCCCCCCCCCCCCCCCCCCAACTGAGGCAGAGCTTGAGGACACAGATGTAGTGTTGAAGCAGTTGCCTATAAATGAACCTATAGGGGAGAAGATGTTGCTAAGCATAAGGATATTATAAAAGTTAGATACTAGGTTACTTAAGCTTATGCATGAGGAAGGAAGTACTTTTTAAAAGAAGAAAGTCAATGAAGATATTAAGGAAGAAGTTAGGGTTAGGGTTCAAGTTGCTAGCAACATTGGGTTAAGTACACATGCTCCATATCTCTCTCCCTTTGAACAGATGGTTCTTGAGCATCTAGAAGTTGTAACTATTAATGTTAGAGCGATTGAAGCATCCTCCACTTCTCTTCATCAAAAGTTGAACCAGTTCAAGGTACATTTGAAGCATGCGAACCAAACCTGGGATTGATAGTGGAAGGATTGAATCTGCCACTAGGGAGTCTAAGTGCTCAAGAGCAATAAGTGGTTCCATCTAAGAAAATCTAAGAGATCAAAAGCCTACATTACTAACAGAGCCCAAGGAACAAGGGGCACCAAACGAGCTACAAGAGCTTGCTATAATAGATAAATTCAAAGAGCCCAAAGCACCCTTAGAACCTCAAGACCAAACCCCTAATTCTCTTTCCAAAACCACTACTCCTCATGATTCATCTGCATAATTATCCTTCTCGCATTTTGTTATATTTTTTATTTTTCAAAGATAGTTGATGAAGGACAACATCTTTTGTAATGAAGGGCAATTTGCTCATTTTTCTTTTATAATGAAAATATGATTTATATATATGTTACTTCTTTTTGATAATGACAAATGGGGAGAAAAATAAGAGCAATAAGGAAGAGACAAGAGGGAGAGAAATAAAAAAAAATAAAGAAAAATGTGAGAAAAATGGAGAAAGAATAAGCATAACATAAAGGGAAGAAAAAATAATTAAAACAAGGATTAATAAAATAATCTAAGGAGAGAAATTTAAAGAGGAATATGACAACTCAATGCATAACCTTAATAGAATAAGAGGAGTTAAGATTCTATCACTTAACAAGTTGTATCCTTATTGATTTTGAAAGCTTTGTTTCTCATCATAAAAAAAAGGGAGAATGTTAAACCTTAAAGTTCCAAGTCTTGTTTTGATGATTACAAACAAGTCAAAGAGTTAACCTTTATCCAAGTTATTTGTGTTAGATCTTATTAGAATAAAAACTCTTTGAACTATAATGATTGGAGAAGGAATTATGATTAAAAACTCTAAGTATTAGAGAGTGAAGATTAAGGCAAACTCAACTTATCAGTGCAATGTGTGTCGCAAACTTCCAACAAGCATTGCAGACCTTGCAGTGAGCATTGAAATATCACAATAGGTGTTGGAGAAACAGTTTAACTTAAGTAAAGCTCTCTAGACCTCTCAACAGGCATTGCCCATATTCCCAACAGGCATTTGACAATTGCTCAAACATAGTTATACACATTGAACCTTGCAACAGGTGTTGTGTTTTACAATGAATATTGATTTTAACTTAACAACATGCATTGTACTTTCATAATAGGTGTTAGAAAAGTGCTCAACTATGAGCGTCACTATATTGACCTCACAATGGGCATTGCAAATTCTTCAATAGGCATTGGAAAAGTGCTCTAAATTGAGTTATAACTTCTAGAACCTCCAATAAGGCACACTTAAAGCTCAATAGATGTTGAAGGTATATCTAATAAGCATCAATAGCCATTGAAGCATTTCTACAGTTTTTAAAAAATAGAGCACCAAGTTCTTGCATCTGGAAAATCAACAATAGGCATTCTTCTTACTCCGATAGGCATTAAGATTAGAAGCAATGACCATAGTTTGTGTCAAACGGTAATTGTAGAAAAAGTAAAATATATAATTGAAAAAGTCAAAGGATAATCCTTGAGCCAACCAGTCTCTAAAACTAGTTCCAACGAGCATTTCGTTGATGCCAATAACTGTTGAAGTCAAAAAATGATTTGCTAACTAGTTGTTGGCATGAAGTCAATGATGGTTGATGCCTCAGCAATGGAGGAGATGTTTTAATAGGCGTTGTTTGCTTACAGCTGTAATATGAAGTGACAACTCTTTTCTACAGCTAGTTCTTTGTCGAGTTATAAAATGACCTACTCTTAATAGAAATAGATAAAGAATTATTCTATTAAATCAATAATTTAGTATGAAAGCTATTCTCAATTAAAAAGGTCATTATGTTGTGAATAAAGTGTGATCTGGCATACAAAAAGGGACATTCATTGATCGAGCTTGAATGAGTTATCTTGAACTGAAGTTTGAAAAATAAGCAATTCAAAATTTCTCTTCACATTCTCATACCACTTCAAGCCAACCTTGTGAGTGTACTTTAAGTGATCATTATTGCTTAAATGAGAGAGTTTTTCTCTATGTTATAGCAATGTACTTTGTATAAGGAAATTCTAGATTTGGAAACCATCAAAAGCCATAGTTTGTGAAAGGTTTAAAGTAGTACTTGAAAACTACTTTGAGTTAAGGTTTAGTAATTGTGAACAACTGGTAAAAGGTTGATAGAGCTTAAGAATCTATCATTTGTAAAGGCTTTTGTAGTGCCTGAAAACTTACTTTTGTAAAGGTTGTTGATAATACCTTATGCTATTTAAATAGTGAAAGCTCTAGAGGAGAGAACGTAGGCAAGTTGTGTCGAACCTCTATGAATCTTGTATATTAATTATTCATCTATTTTTATTTTTTGTTTGAATTTTCATAATTGCCATTGCCTTATTCAACCACCCTCGCTCCAATTTAGGGCATCAAGGGACAACAGTTTATTAATGTCGAGGTAAAGGGAAAACGTACGCCTTGTGTAATGGTAGATGATAAATATGGGATCAATATATGTCCCTTAAAATTACTATTGAAGTTTGGGATGTATGTGTAGATTTGGAAGCACTTGGGAGCATTATTGGAACCTATGATAATAGTAGAAGGAAAATGACCAGAGTATTTAAAACCATTATGAAAATGGAGATTGTAGAGGCTATGATAGAACTCACTATTTTGGATATTCTTATAACATTTTTATTCTTGTTAAGAAGATCATGATGTCATCCTTTGAGGGGAGAGCAGTCCACAGTGCTTTAAAAAGTGAAAATCCCATATAAGAGGAAAATAACTACCATTTGTGCTAAAGTTGGAAAAGTGATATCTATGTTGAGCATCGTAGTTCCTTACCTTAAAGGCTTTTAAGTTATTAGGGTCATAGATAATTGGGTGGATCCAAAAGTGTTTAGGATCATAAGGGGCATGAACTTCCTTCTAGATAGGGGTTAGGTAAGAATTATATAAGTGCGCTTAAACTTTTGAACATCCTCCCATAGACTTGGGTTATCATAGAGATAATGAAAAAGTGGTGAGTAGGAATCTTTAAGGACCATTGTCACATTTCTTTATAAAGAAGGAGAAGTAATCGAGGAAATAGAAGAGGGGTATTCAAACAATGAGTCGTTTAATGATCTAGGGAGGGCATTCACTCAAATGCAAGTCTAGGATATTGAGTTTAAATATTAAAATTATCAAGACTCATCTAAAGAGGAATACCATAAGGGTAAGAAAAAAAAGGAAAGGTAAAGAGGTTATGAAGGCCAAGATAGATAAAGAAGAGGACCCTTTTTTCAGTCTTATATGGCTCATAGACTAGTTGGCCATGAAAGGATAAGAAGCAAATTTCTTATGAAGAGTGAGCGAGATGCTTCAATAGCATTAGTTAGCTAATAGATATGAGAGATAGGTAAATCAGTTAGGAAGAAATAAGTTAAGCCAATCAAATCTTATGAAGATCAAGAATGGGGGCAAGGTAAGACGAGCAGTTATGTTGAAGGGTAGTATATAGAGATCAACTTGGCATATATTGAGAGCATGATCATTAACTCCATTGAGGATATGGAAAATAGAGAGGCATAGGGGCAATCATTAAAGAATAAAGAAGCTGAGATGGATGGAATGGCATTATGGAAAAGTTTCTTAAAGATTAAATTGGGTACCGACCAAATGAATCAATAGTTTGAGGGAATTGTGAAAGCCATGGCTGGGACTGAGAAGGAGAATGAGGTTACTCTGAGCAATTGGTTGATAGCTCAAAGACTACTTTGAAATGACTAAAGAAGAAATGGGTAAGGAAGAGAATAAGTAAAAGAAGGCTATTACTAAAGATACTCCAAATGCACATCTTGAAGAATTGCCTACCCTTAATTTTTTTTATGTTCTTATCTCTTGCTTATTTAAGGATGACCATGTATTCATTTTAAAGCTTAAGATAATGAACAACAAGTTTCCATACTTATGTGATGTCTTTCCTGATATGCATGACATGCATCATTTCATAAGCATAAAAAAATTCAAAAATCTTGTTAATTGCTAGTGATATCATCCCAAAAGAGCAAAGGAAATTTGAATCACTATTAAGGAAGTATCAAAGGATTTTCATATAGAATTATAAGGATATATAAGGGTTGATCGATAAATAGTCATTATAGAATTCCTACTTACTAGCATATGAGATCAATAAAATAAAAGCTTAGGTGAATACGACCAGAATGGGCATAGTTAGTAAAGGAGGAAGGGGCAAAACTGTTGAAAGTCAAGTTCTTAGAGGTGGTTGATTATCCAAATGGTTGGCAAACATAGTGCCAGTACCTAAAAAAACAGAAGGGTTTGAATGTATATGGATTATCGAGATCTGAATAAAGCATGCCCTAAGGATGAGTTTCCTTTACCTCATATTGACTTCTTGGTGGATAGTGCAACAACTTGTGTTATGTACTCATTCATGGATAGCTTATTTAGTTATAACCAAACTCTCATGGTGATTATAGATAAAGTAAAGACTACTTTCATCACCAAATAAGGTATGTACAGTTATTGTATGGTGCCATTTGGATTAAAGAACATTAGAGCAACCTACCAGCAAATGACAACTACGTTGTTTCACAGGTTTATACATACGAAAGTGGATGTTCATATCGATGATATGATGGTAAAGTCAAAAACTCGAGAAGGACACTTTGAGGCTTTAGAGAAGTTCTTACAAAGGGTGGACCAATATAACCTATGGCTCAATCTAAAGAAATGCACATGTAGGGTTACCTTGGGTAAATTATTAGGTCATATAGTATGCGAAAAGGGAATCAAAATGGATTTGGACAAAATAAAGGCCATCCAAGACATGCCTGTATCGAAGACAAAAAATGAGGTTTTAGGGTTCTTCAGACAAGTTTAATACATTAGTAGATTCGTAGCTAGGCTCACTTCGATTTACAAACCAATCTTCAAGTTGTAAAAAGACCAGCCAGTGGTATGGAATGAATAATGTTTGAATGTCTTGAATGAATAAATGAATATTTGTCTAACCCACCAATGTTGAGATAGCCAGAACCAAGAAAAGCTCTAATTCCATACTAGATAGTAGAAGAGAAGTTCATAAGAGCCATGCTAGCACAAGAAAGATAGTGAAGGGAATGAACATACTATTTACTCTAAGAAGTTTCTTCTTTATAAAGAGAAGTATAATAGATTGAGAAGAGCTGTTTAGCAACAATTTAGGCTATAAACAAGTTATGACACTATTTCTAATCCTACTTAGTAAAGTTTATTTCAAAATTAGACCCAATTAAGTATTTATATGAAGCCCCGTCTCTAACTAAAAAAATAACAAAATGGTTTATGCTTCTAGTAGAATTTAGTATCAAGTATGTAAAGAAAAAGATAATTAAAGGTCGGGCAGTTATAGAATATTCGACACAACAATCACTTGAAGAAGAAAGGCAAGAACCTGCCTAGTTTCCTAATGAAGGCTTAGGGGTAATAGAAAATCAAGGCTAGAGAGTGTACTTTAAGGGAATGGTGAAAAAGAAAGGGTCAAGAGTAGGAGTTTTGGTTTCACTTGAAGGAGAATTATTCCCTATGACTAAAAAGTTAGATTTTGGGGTTACTAACAATATGGCACAATATAAAGAATGTGCTTTCAACTTAAAGTCATTAGGATAAATGAGAGCAAGAACTAGCGATATTTAGAGACTCTTTACTAGCTATTTATCAAGTGATTGATGAATGAGAATTGAATGAAGAGCGAGTGAGGCATACTTAGAGTACTTAAAGAAGCTAAGGGAAAACTTCTAAAGAATTATATTTCATCACCTTTCACGAGAAGAGAATAAGATGGAAAATGCCTTAGTTACCTTAATTTCTATTTATGATGGGCTTGAGAAAATATTGATAAAACCCTACTCATGATTAAGTTAAGAATATTGTGCTACGCTAGAGAAAGGGTGATGCAAATGTTAGTAGGAAATCAGCTATGATATTATGATGTATACATCTATTTGAAAAGTGGTGCATACCTTGAGGAGTAGAGAAAAAAGATGGGGATATTATCTAAAGGTTGGCTATGTAATTTATGATTTATGGTAGCATGTTGCATAAGCGAATGCCGGAAGGGATTCATTTGAGGTGTTTAATTAAGGAAGAAGCCAATAGAGTGGTAAAAAAAGGCACACATAGGGATCTATGGTCCCGCACGAACAAGATGGCTTTAGCTACTAGACAACCATGGAGCAAGATTGCATCAAAACCATAAGGAGTTATCATAAATGTTAGGTTCACAAGAGCCTTAACTACCTACCACTAGTAGAATTATAAAACTTGACCTCGTCTTGGCCATTTACAGCATGGAGCATTTGCATGATTGAGGAAATCAAACCAACTTCTATAAAAGGGCATAAGTAACATTATAATAATAGTTAACTACTTTTCAAAGTGGGTAAAAGTTGAGCCTTTTAGAAAGTTAAAGGTAAAGCAAATGGGTAGATTTATAGAAAAAAACCTCATTTATCGTTATAACATGCCACATCACATTGTGACGAAAAATGGTGTGCATTATTAGGACAAGGCTAGGGCAATCTTAGAGAAGTATTGGGTAGCACATTATAAGTCCTCGCCCTATAGGCCAAAATCTAATGGTATAGTAAAGGTAGTAAGTAAGAACATCAAGAATATTTTAGCCAAGATGGCGTAGATTTACAAAGATTGATAAAAGAAAAGCTACCCTTTGCATTATAGGGATATCGTACCATTATCAAAACATCACCTTATTCCCTAGTGTGTGGGATGAAAGCAGTACTACTAGTGGAAATGGAGATGAAATCTCTTTGGGTATTGGTTGATATGAAGGTCCTTAAATATCAATGGGTTAAAAGCATATATGACTAGCTAGTTTTATTGGATGAGAAAATATTATAAGCCCTTTATCATATGCAATTACGTTAGGCAAGGATGGCACACACCTTTAATAAGAGGGTTAAGATGAGTGCGATAAAGGTGGGTGGCTTAGTATTAAAGGCAATATAATGGTAAGCTAGTATCTTAAGGAAAAGTTCAAACTGAATTAAGAAGGTTCCTATATGGTCAAACTTGTGTATTTAGGTGGTATTGTGAAATTATCATACATATACGAGAATGAGTTCTCTAAGTCAATGAATTTGGATAGATTGAAGGGGCACTATATGTGAGGAAAGTGAAAAAAACAAATAAGCATGTTTAATGGAAAAATTGAAAGTGCAATTGTGAGCATTCGATTTTGGGACTTCAAATGCAAACTCAAAGATGAGAAACAACTAGAACTATACCTAAAGAATATGGGGAAACATTAAATTAGAAATGAACAAAAACTTAGAAGAAGCCTTAAATCAAACAAACTTTTTAATAAACCAAACCTAGAGCCTTGAAAGAAAGTCATCATTTGGTTGTACAACTAACTCACTTAGCTGTACAAACATGCCTCAAACCTTAATAGAAAGAACCTTTTGGAATATTTGACCTTTAACTCTTAATTAGTTGTATAACTAACCATAGGTTTGTGTAACCTACATAAATAAATTGAAACCCTAATTCTTTAGAAGATTCGTTGATCCTTTCTACTGAAGGTTAAGAATTGAATACAATTCGAGCTATTTGGCATAGGTGCACCCTTTTCACCTTTATAAATACCTCTCCCGTTGAGGGAGGAGAAGCTTGGAAACCTAATGTTACTTTGCAAAAATAAACTCTCATAGCCTTCAAAATACTCCCAACAGATAGAAATCTAAACACTCATCTCCCAAATCAAAGATTCAAGATATAAACTAAGATTTTATGATTCATTTGCATTGTTTCCTTAGCATATTATGGGATTTTTCACTGTTAAAGTGCCTCTAAGGTTAAGGCATACTAAACAGGGCATCCAAGACTCTAATCTCCCCTTTTATTCTCCTTCTTCATCTTTTCATAATGTTTTTTAAAGTTGCAATGCTAGAGGTCTATATAGACTTCTTTATAGTTTGTACAAACTATTAGTTTGGCTATATTGGCCACTAGTTGGTCTTCACAACCAATGTTTACAGTAGCCAGTAATTTTCTCTTCTCTTTTTTATTTGTTTTCTCTTTCAGTTTTTAGTTTCCATTAACTTTGTTGTGAGCTCCAATAATGAAAATGGAAAGGTCGCAAGGCCTATGACCCATTTCTTTTTAATAAAATGGCAATAATCAAGGAAAAAAAGATTAGTTTGGTGATTTTATTATTTTAAATTCCATACTTCATGCTTTGTCCTTCACATGTCTTAAATGCTTACTTTTTATGTTTCTAAGAATGTGATTAGAAGAAGGGTTTTCACCCCCTATGACCCTATGATTCCATTTTGTTTTGGTGATTGTGTATTTCATTTGGATAGGATAAGTGTTTTATTTTGTTTTTGCCTTTCTCGCCATAGGGAAGAATGATTAATTACCTAGCTCGTTCACTTTCTCTTCCCTATCATTTTGGTGGCTCCATGATTGATGAAGAGAGGGCTTACTACCCTAAGACCTTTCATCTCCTTGATTCATGTGTTATTGGTTGGTTATATGCATTCTTGCCTTTGTTCATACTCTTTTGAATGTCCTATCACTTCCCATAATACCTTAGCTTTCATTAATAGGTAAAGGTGCTTTGAAGATGCTTTTGACATAAAGAAGCTCCTTTAGAGCATCATTAGATGAGGATCCAATAATCCTAGGAAACCAAGTTGATAATTTTAATCCTTATCTAAGGCCTTGCCATCCTTCATGTCCTTCCCAATGGCTCCATACATTGCCTATTCATGTTTTGCTTGTCCTATTCCTTACATGTATTTTATGTTTGGTTCATTACATTACCTAGCTTACTAATATGTGAACAATGGACATAAATGCATGTTTAGGTGTCCAAACTTGACTTGGATATTATTAGAATGCATGGGTGTGATAGGGTTGATTGTTTGTCATTTTGATATGATCCTTGCACTAAATTATTGCTTACATTAAGTTATAAGGTAGTTTACGCCTTATCTTGATTATAACTTGGTACTAATGTGTGTTTCCTTTTAGTAGGTTGACATGTATTTATTTTGCTTATTGCATATATATCAGTGTTAATGGATGCCAAACGCCCACTTGAGACCATGTTATACCCTGCCCTTCCTATGGTGAGTGTTTGTAATGGATTGATACTATGTTTGATTTGAGACGTACTAGATGAATGCTTTAGGATCATTAAACTAGACTAATTAGTAATATAAATAATGTCATATTCGTAAATCAAAGATGTTTGAAGGCTAGATCCCTAAATTCGAGCAATTTAGGGGGCATGCATGACCTTTTCCCTACGTACCTAATTCATGACCCGAACCTTTAATGGATTAAAGATAGATTGGGTCTTCTAATTAACTTATTAGGCTCAAAATTTGTCCTTGAATTTATCTTGACCAAAGTTGGGAGGTGACTCATTTTTTTTTAAGGGTGATATCAAAGTGTTACCCTGCGTTGGTCCCCTATTGACCATTTCATTACTAATAAGGGCTTCAAAACTCATGATGCCTTCTTAAGGAATCCCTAAAAGATCCTAAAAATATGTTATAAATTATGGTTGTACCAATGTATTACCCTAACCGTTTGACCCTCCAATGGTCAATAAAAGGTTAGCAGTCCTAAACAAGATTCCACTCATTTAAGTATAATCACAAAATCAAGGCGCTCATTATGGTAACTCTACTAGGGAACATAGAATTAACTTTGTGTTTAACCTCTGGTTCACTTTTACAATATTATCCATATTATTAGTGGTCTATGGCATTCATTTAGCCTTTATACTTCACCACAAGCACTAGGTCTATCCTATAAACAAACCATTGAAGTCTCCAAACTTTAGACCTAAGCTTTTTTAGGCTTAGGAGATGGTAAGGGGAGTTCACCACTCACGAGCCAAGTACCATCGAGTATATTAAATATGGGGTATACAACAATTATCCCTAAGTTTATAGGAGCCATTAACTACAATAACCTCTTTAACTATTAGATACATGTAAAAGTAAATAGTACATTAGAATAAGATACTCTACTGGTTTTCATTTCGCCGAAGGATGGTGGAAGTCCCCAAAGAACATATTTAAGTCTTCCCCATTAAATGTGATGTAATCCCCTTCCTCTTTTAATGTAAATACCTCTCCTCTTATGTAAATATTTATGCATTTCTTATTCCCTGCTATGTAAATATCTTTTATCATGTGAATGCCTTCTGTCTTATGTAAATACTCATGTACATCCCTTTCTTCTAATTATAAAAAGAATACTTCTTCCATTTGTTCATTCTCACTATCAATGTAAAGAGATTTCTTATGTAAATATTAGCACTTTTTATTGATTCTTTAGTCTTTATGTACAATGTTCTTTTAGGAATTCAAACCTACTTGATTTAATAGACCATACATATTCTCTATCCCATAGTGGTAAAAAAAATAAGACCACATCTAAGAAAAAGCTACTCAACCCTGTGTATGGGAGTAATAAGGTTGAAAGGATCTTTTGCAAATAGCATATGCAATTCATGTATACATGCATTATTATTTGCTTATGCATCATCTTAATAACCTTTGTTTTACAGCCATCATCACTTCATCCAAACCCTCATGGAAAAGGGCAAGACACCTAGCCCAGCCCTGAGACTGGAATTACTCATGGAACCAATTATAACACTTAAAGTAATGGAATGGATAAAGGCTCAATTTAGTTGGATGATAGAGGAAAAGGCCACTGATGAAGTAAATCAGATCTTAAAGAAAATAAAAGCATTTATAGTAGAACTAATAAAGGGAAAGCACCTAGGAGATGCCCCTTCTATGATCATTGATGATGATTTATTTGGAATGAAAGAGTACTATGAGAGTAAGGCAGTTAAGAAACAGGTTGTATGATAATAGCTCCTAATAAGAATGTGGAAAGTGAGAAGGAGAGTGCTTAGTTTGATGGGTTCACCAAATAGTTGGAGAAGATCCAAAAGATACTAGGTATAAGAGTTTAGAATAGGGTATTAACATTAAAGAGTTGTTAACATGGAAACTTGGAAAGCTCCTAACTAACTTTTGAATGCCTGAGCTCCCTAAGTTCACGAGGGTTTAAAATGTAAAGAATCATGTCTGTTCATATGTGCTTGTCATGAAGATATCTAAGGCCCCAACATATAAGATGTTAGAGAAGACATCCAAGGTCCTAACAAATATGATGTTAAAGCTTATTAAGTTATCACTAGAGGGATTTCCAAAAAATTTATATTTTAACTAGCCGAAGACTATCAAGGAAGATTGGAAAGAATTGATGGAGGCTTTTAAGAAGCACTATACATGCAATTTAAATTTAAAAGTCACCCTTTAAGATTTAGAATAATTAAGGTAAAAAAAGTAAAGAAAGCTTTAATGATTACTTAAGGAGGTGGAAGAAGATGACTCTAAGGCTACAACGTGACCTATAGAGAGAGAGCAAGTTAGAATGATTGTTAGAGAGGCTTTACCAGACATCAGTATTAGGATTAAAGAAATATTGGTGCATAGTTTTGAGGACCTTAGAGAAGCTAGCTTACAGGAAAAAGTGTTACAGATGTAATTAAAGGAAAAATACTTTAGAAGGAGGAATGTCCCACCTAAAGCTCAAAGAGATGGGAATAAGACTATTGATATGAATATGGTATAGCCCATGAGGTAGTTTATAAATTTAGGAATGCCTTTATCTAGGGCACTTGAGAGGCTACAAAAGTACTAAAGTTGCCACCACCTAGGTCATCCCTAAATCCTTTACCAAGAAGGCATGACGCCAACGCTTATTGTGTTTACCATTAAGGGGCAAGTCATTGAACTAATGATTATTACAAATTGAAGCATAAGGTCTAAGACCTTATTGACTAAAAAGATTATTCCACCTAATGTCGGAAGGCCAAACATTAGTGGAACTCTTTCCCAAATTATTATGATGTCTCACCACCGAGCCAAGGTCATTTAAGATTGACTCTAAGATCCTTGAAGAAGTTATAATAACCACTATTAAGGAGGTGCAACATGTAAAGACTGTGTTTACTATTTGTGTTATCAACCATTAAGAGAGTTCAAATGAAGAATTATAAGAGATTAAAAGTAAGAGAATGATCAACATATGGGAAAAAGGTAATTAGGAGAAAGAAGAGGGGCAGGTTAGCCATGTTACGAGGAGCGAAAAGTACTACCCTAATAAAAAGGTTGATAAAGAGCTTAAAGTTAAAAAGGAGGTAGATAAACCAGGTAGATAAACCCTTAATAACGGATAAAGAGGATAAAAACCCTATCTTGAGGCAACTTAATAGGTTACCCACTCTTATTAATGTGTGGGAATTATTGATCACATCTAAGGAGCATAAAAAGCATTTGGCCAAGGCATTGTCTAGTCTATCTATCTCTAAGGAAAGATCTCCTATATATATGGTGGCATTAGGCCTTATTTATTAGAGTCAAAGTGAAGGAGAGGTGTATGCTTCATATGTGGTGGACAATAGGTTCAAAATTAATATTTATCTTGTAAAGGCACTGTTATAGTTTGGGATGTTTGTGTGGATTTAAAGACATTTGACAATATTATTCAAGCCTATGATGATAATGAAAGGCTGGTAGCCAAGGTATTTAAGACTATTATGAAAACAAAAGTTATAGAGGTTATGGTGGAGTTCACTATATTTGATATATTGATAACATTTTCATTGTTTGGAAGGTCATGGTACCATCCTTTAGGAAGAGTGTCACCTACCCTACACTAAAATGTGAAGATCTTATACAAGGAAAAGATAATTACCATTTGTGTTAAGATGGAAGAAATGGTACATGCTTTGAGCATAATAGTTCCTCACCTTAGATATTTTCAAGTTATCGAGATTATAGATAACTGGGTAGATCCAAAAGTGGTGAGCATAATAAAGAATATGAACTTCCTCCTAGGGCAAGGATTGGGTAAGAATTTTATGGGTATACTAAAACTTTTGCACATCCCCACTCAGACTATTAGAGCCAATTTGGGCTTTCATGCAGACCGTGAGAAAGTAGTAAGTAAGGATCTCTAGGGACCATTTTCATATTTCTTCATGAAGGAGAGATAATGATTGGGGAAATAAAGGAAGAAAAGTTGGAAATTAAGCACCTTAATGATTTAAAAAAGGCGTTCAAACATATGCAAGTCCAGGATGTGGAGTTTAGATATTAAAACTATTAGGATTCATTTAAAAAGGAAGAAGATTGTAAAGGTAAGAATAAGAGAAAAGGCAAAGAGATGATGAAGGCTAAAGAAGATGAAAAAGAGAATCCCTTTGCTATATTGTATGGCCCATAACTAGTTGGCTATGGTAGGATAAGAAGAAGATTATTGATAAAGAATGGGATGAGGTGTTCGAATAATACATATTGGACCAGTAGATGAGAGATGGAAAAGCCAGTTGACAAGAAATATGTTAAGCTAAATATACCATATGAGGATCTAAAATGGGTATATAATGGGCCATAAAGCTATGTTAAAGGAAAATATATGAGGATTAACTTGGCAGACATCAAAAGCATGATTGTTAACTCCATCAAAAATATAGAATGAGAAGAAGCACAAGAATAGTTGTTAGAGGTAGAATAAGCTAAGTTAGATGGAATGATTCTATGGGAGAGCTTCCTGAAAATCGAGCTGGGTACTAAGCAGATAAAGTAAGAATTCAAAAGGGTTATGAAAGTTATGGCTGATACTATAATAATGATGATATTAATCCTAGGCAGTTGGTTGATGGTTCGAGGACTACTTTTGAAGTGGCTAATGAAAAGGTGTGTGAAAAAGAGAAGAATCGTGAAAGGTTGATGCTGAAGAGACCCTAGTTGCACCTTCTAGGGAGTAAGTGTTGGAGCCAAATAAGTAATATGGTGAAAGAAAAAGCATGTCATCCCAAGCTTAGGGAGAAGAGAATAAGACTACTAACAAAATGTTGTGAGAACCCTAAGACAATTCATGGTTTTTGGCATGCCTTTGTCCAAAGGTTATAAAAGAAGGGAGAGTTAAAGCCTTTAGCATAAAGGTCACCATCCAATCCTTTACCTATAGGATACGATGCTAATGGCTATTGTATCTTTCATTAAGGAGTCAAGCATAACATAATGATTGTTATATGCTATAGCATGAAATTTAAGACCTCATCGATAATAAGAGCATTGTTCTACCTAACCCTAAGAGACATAAAATAAGAAGGAATTCACTCCCTAATTACAGCAACATGTCGGCCCTGAACCAAGGAGCTTTTATGATTAATTTTGAAATTCTTGAGGAAGTTGTAATTGCCACCTTTGATAATGTGACCTCTATCAAGGTTATAATTATTGCTTATTATATTAATCCTTGGGAAAGTTCATATGAAGAAACTGGAGAAGTAAGGAGCAAGAGAGGATGTTCAGGTAATTTGGAGAAGTAAGGAGAGAGAGAGGATGTTCAGGTAATAGGAAGAAAGTAATGAGGATAAGGAAAATAATTGGATGAATCATGTAACTAGAAGTGAGCAATATTATCCAGATAGGAAGGCCTTTACAGAGCCTAGAGTTAAAAAAAAGGTGGACAGGTTCGTGGTAAAGGAAAAGGAGGAGCATAATCCCATTCTAATTAGTTGATGAAGATGTTAGCTCATATCAATATGTGGGAACTTTTTATCACCTCTCAAGAGAGCAAGAGAGCGATGCTTAAAGCCTTGTTAAGTGTAATTATTTCTAAGGAAGTTATATCAATAG
Organism: Omphalea diandra; assembly: GCA_949677035.1. Taxonomy (NCBI): domain Eukaryota; kingdom Viridiplantae; phylum Streptophyta; class Magnoliopsida; order Malpighiales; family Euphorbiaceae; genus Omphalea; species Omphalea diandra. Next base: position 15,755 of record CATIWR010239574.1, on the reverse strand, counting down.
ACACAATGGCCTTAGTCATTAACAATTGAAAGATTACATTTTTTAATGAGGACTTAATGACTAAAGGAAGATATCATAATTTGACCTTATTCATTAGTGCCAAGATGAAAGGAATATGGACAATACGTGTAATGATCGATAATGGATTTAGAATTGATATTTACCCTTTAAAGTTGTAAAAAATTAGGGTGATGGATAAGGATCTAAAAGCATCAAACAATATCATTCGAGCTTATGATGATGCTAAAAGGTTAGCTGCAAGCAAGTTTAACACCATGGTGAAGACTAGGATTATGAAAGCCATAGTACAGTTGACAGTGCTAGACATTCCTACTACCTTCTTATTATTTTTGGGAGGCCATAGTATCACCTGTTAGAAGGTGTGCCATCTATTATGCACTAAAAAGTCAAGATTCCTTATAAGGGATAAATTGTCACCATCTATGTTAAGGTAGGAAAAATAGTATTAATAGTCATTATTATTGTTTTATATCTTAGAGGCTTTCAGGTTACAGGGTTTATGGATAAATGGGTTGATCCCAAGGTGGCAAACATTATGAAAAGTATGAACTTTCTTCTAGGTCAAGGGTTGGGTAAGAACTCAACAGGTATGCTTAAATTTTCAGAGATTCACGAACCATTATGAAAGGATTGGGCTACCATGGAAAAGAAGGGAACCATTTAGTATGAGTTTATTGAGGTCCCCTATCTGACTTCTTTGTGAAAGAAGAAAAAGTGGTCAGGGAAGTAAAAGAAGAGGTGGCTATGGAGAATGGGCCTCAACTAAAGGCAAACCTGATGGATGATCTTGAGAAAGCCTTTTAAGTGTAGAAGCTAGCTACTAGAATTATTAAGATTAATCTGATGAAGAGAATCAAAAGAAGAAGAAGAAAAAAGAAGAAGGGTAACAAGTTATGGAGGCAATGAAAAACCAAAAAAAGGGTCAACTTGTAGTCTTATACGACCCTCAAACAATTTGGCCATAAAAAGATAAATACAAGATGTCAGATGAGAAATATGAATAGTATCTACTGGACTAATAGTTCTAGGAAATAAAAGATTTGCTAAAGGAAAACAAGTTGTTCGAGCTAAACCGAAAGTGCTCTATAAATATCTCGAATAGGAACAGACGAGACCTAGTGATTTTGCTGAAGGTAAATATACAGGCTTGACTTGACTGATATTAAGAGCATGATTATAAACTTTACTAAAGATCTAGAGGAATATAGAGCCATACAGTGATAGTCATCTAAGATAGGATAGGCAGAGATGGAAGGGTTAACATTACAAGAAAGTTTTATGAAGATTGAGCTTGGGGATGATAAAATGAAGTGGGATTTTAAAAAAGTTAAAAAGGCTATGGCTAGTGGTGAAAGTGAGAAAGAAGTAGGTTCTAAACGAACCAATAGTGATTTAGGTACTGTAATTGAGACAACAAGTGAAGTGGAAGGAGAAAAAAAAGCAGGATCTAGAGAAGGTTAATGTTGAAGAAGTCTAGTAACTCCTCCTGAAGAGCCTGACTTTCTTGATACCTTGGACATTATTGTCTTTATTCTTTTTCGAGAATAATGATGTATCTATTTCTAAGTGTAATGCAATGAATGATGAGTTTGCTTACTTGTATGATGTATTTCATGATGGTAGTGTGCATAGCATGCATCATTTTCATGAACATATTCAATATTAATTTTATGTACCATTGCATTTAATCTTGGCACATTGGAAAATTCAAAAATCTTGCTCATTGTCAATGACGTTATACCCGAAAAGCAAAGAAAGTTTGAACAACTATTAAGGTAGTATCAGAGAGTCTTTGCTTGGACGTATGAGGATATGTTAGGGGTTGATTGAGGAATGACTGAATACAGGATTTCAATGTACCCGTATATGAGACTGGTGAAACATAAACTTAGAAGGAAGAGGTTGGAATGGGCCTAATTAGTAAAGGAAGATGTTAGGCTTAATTAGTTCATAGATATTTGATGAGATTTAGACTTGTATTTTCTATATTTAATTAAGTTACTTTTAATTATTTGGTGTTATGTCTCACATTTGGATGTTTTATAGGTGTTTTAACAGGTTTGGAGTGAATTAAAACCAAAATAGACAAAGTTGGCAACTTTAGGGACCAAGTGGATATTTAGAAGCGTAAAGAAGAAAAGCAATTTGTTGGCTTATGACTAAAGTCATAGGTCGCGACTCTTATGGATTTAATGGTGTGTTGAACCCATGACTAAAGTCACAGGGCGTGACTTAGGCATGTCGTGAGACACTTGTTAGCCTATGTTTTAACCTTTTGAAGGAGTATTTAAGGCAAACTCTTAGGATTTTATGTAAAGAGTTTTGGGAGGACCTAAAAGAAGAGATTTTTAGAGGAAAAAAAAAAAAGGAGAAATAAACTTTAACATATGATCAAGTGTAAGAGTTCAATAGATCATTGAATTAAAAAAAGAAGAATAAGAAGAGAAGATTTATCAAGACAATTAGGAGATTTCATCTTTCCTTCCCTTTATTCTTATTTTTGTTGTTAAAGATGATGTTATTGCTTTTATTTGTCTTGTTTTGTTAGTATGTTACTCTAAATCTTTAATCTAGGACCTTGATATAGCCATAGATAAATGATTGATTGATTCATGATTTCAACAACTATGTTAGGATTTTATTCTTTTACAAGTAAATGATTCTTGATCCTAATGCATGTGATTGCTTAGTCACCAATTACATGATTTGTGTTTCATTTATAGTTCGAGAGATTGTAATTGAAATATACTCATTTCCTTAGTTTAATTGATGAGTAGAAATGCCTACTTAACTTTTTGCTATCACTTAAAGGATTGATAGAACTATAATGGTAACTCATTTCTAGTTCACATCAAAAGATGGATCTAGAGAAATGGTTACAAATTAAGAAACTACTTTAGAGAGAGAACTTAATACTAAAGAGACAATTGGTAATTACAACCCTTAATCCAACATATCATTTAATGAATAATGATTTCATGATTTTTCCATTTGAAAGATCAAGTGTCCTAGGTGTTTTATCATAAGGTTTTTTGTCACAATTGTTTTTATCTTTTTACCATTCAGTTGTTATTTTAATTTATTTTCATTATGCTAGTAGTTTAGATTACATCTCAATTATTTAGTTTCTAAATTAAAAATAGAATCATTATATTTAATACTTATTGCCCCTATCTCTATGGGACGATATCCATGCAAATTTATGCGCTATGTTATTTTTATCATCGTCTTTTAATGGTTATTTTGAAAGGTGGATTTAAAGAATAGTTTAAGGGAGAGAATATAATAAGTAAGTTCGGAATTATTGATTGTTTAACCCACTTTATGAAATTTGATCCAAAAAGATGAGGTGGGAAAACAGTTGAATGCTAAAATCCTAAAGATAGTCAACCAGCCCAAATGGTCAGCTAACATAGAACTAGTGTTGAAGAAGGATGAGAAAGTGAGGATGTGTGTGGATTATAGAGATTTGAATAAAGCACGACCCAAAGATGATTTCCCTTTACCCTACATTGACATTTTGGTAAACAATGATGCTACTTATGTTATGTACTCTTTTATGGATGAGTTCTCTAGTTACAATTAGATCTTTATAGCAATTATGGATAAAATAAAGACTGCAATTATCACTAAGTAAGGTAGGTATTATTACAAAGTGATGTCGTTTAGATTAAAGAATGCATGAGCAATATACCAGTAGATGACATCCATTTTGTTTCATGATTTGATCCATAAAGAAGCAGAGGTATATGTAGAAGACATGATGGTGAAGTCTAAAATAAAAGAGGGACATTTTAAGGCCTTGGAAACATTCTTACAAAGAGCATACAAGTATAACCTAAGATTAAATCATAAGAAATGAATGTTTTGGGTTACATTTAGTAAACTATTAAGACATGTGGTGAGTTAGAAGGGTATCAAAGTAGATCCAGACAAGGTAAAGGCCATTAGGCCATTCAAGATATGCTCACACTAAAGACAAAGAAGGACGTTCAAGATTTCTAGGTCATCTCCAATGCATTAATCGATTCGTAACTAGACTCACACCTATCTCTGAACCAATTTTCAAATTATTGAGGAAGGATTGAATAGTAAAATGAAACAAACAATGTCAAATGGCTTTTAAGAAGATAAAAGAGTATATGAGCAATCCATCTTGCTAAAACCTCCCCAAAATTGGGAAAGCCATTAATTTTCTATCTAACAATAAAGAAGAGTTCTATGGGGGTGATGTTGGCACATGAAGATGAGGTATAGAATAAGCATGTTATGTATTATCTTAATAAGAAATTACTTCCTTATGAGGAGAAGCACAATCAAATAGAGAAAACGTGTTTGGCATTGGTATGGGCCACAAAAAAGTTGAGGCATATTTCCAGTCATACTCAATTGAAGTGGTTTCAAAACTTGATATAGTTAAGTATCTGCATGAGACCACTTCTGTGACTGGAAAACTAACAAAATGGCTAATATTCCTGATACAATTTGATATTAAGTATGTAACCAAGAAAATTAGTAAAGGTTAGGCAATTGTAGAATATTTGGCCCAATAGCCACTTATGGAAGGAGGATATGAACTTCCCCAATTTCTAGATGAAGGGTTGGGAGTAATAGAGCCCTAGGGATGGAGAATGTACTTTGATGGAGCAATGAATAAGAAAAGGGTTGGTATGGGGATAGTCTTAGTGTCACTAAAAGAAGAGTTGTTCCTTATGGCCAAGAAACTAAAATTTAGGGTAATAAATAACATGGTCAAATATAAGGCTTGTGTACTAGAGTTAAAATTGTTAATACATATGAGGTAAGGACAATTAAAGTATTTGAGGATTCATTGTTAGTAATTTCTCAAATAAATGATGAGTGCGAATTGAAAGAAGAATGTATAAGCCCATAGTTGGAACATTTAAAGAAATTAACCTACAATTTTTGAAGGTTCATCTTTCACCATCTTTCGCGAGAAGAGAATGCAATTAGTTGATACCTTAGCCAATTTGGTTTCTATTTGGGATGGGCCAGAGAAGATGCTAGTGAAGCTGTTGATTACACTTAAGTCCAATAATGTCATGCTATGTTGATGAAAAGGCGATACAAATGTCTGTAAAAAATTATATATGGTACTATGGTGTGCAAAAATATATAAAAAGTAGTAAATAAAAAGGGCTGAGAAGAAGGATAAAGACATAATTCAAAAGCTAGCCTCATAATTTATGGTTTAGGATAACATGATATACAAGTATACGTCAAATGGAGTTCATCTAAGGTGTTTGATAAAGGAAGAGGCAAGTAGAGTTATGGAAAAGGTGCACACAGGGGTTTGTGGTGCACATTTGAATGGCAAGGCCTTAGCTCAAAAAATCTGAGAGTGAGGTATTACTAGACGACCATGTTATAAGACTATAATAGAATTATTAGAAATTATCACAAATGTTTGGTTCATGGTGGCCTTAAGCATCTACCTCTAATAGAATTGTAGAATTTAACTTTGACTGGGTCATTCACAGGATGGGGTATTAATGTGATTGGGAAAATCAAACTATTATTTGTAAGGGGCATAGGTATATTATGATTGTAATCATTAGCTATTTCTCTAAATGGGTAGAAGCTAAATCTTTTAGCAATGGCTTGATTCATAGAAAAGAACTTGATTTTTCATTACAAGATGTTGCATCATATTATCACATATAATAGAGTTCACTAAGCAACTAATAAGAATGTTAAGAATATCCTTGCAAAGACGGTGGAGACTTATAAGGACTTATCAAAGAAATTGCCTTTTGCATTGTAGGGATACTGAACCATAACTAAAACATCAATGGGAATGACACTATACTCTTTTGTGCATGAAATAGAAATGGTGTTACCAACTGAGATGAGATGAAGTCTCTACGGGTATTGGTTGAGATGGAAACTCCTGAGCGCCAATGGGTAAGAAGTCAATTTAAACAATTAGACTTATTATATGAGAAGAGGTTAAAGGCTCTCAACCATATCCAGTTATACCAAGCTAAGATGCCATGCACTATCAATAAAGAGGTTAAGGCAAATGCAATAAAGGTTGGTGACTTAGTGTTAAAAGGCAATGCAATCACAAGTCTAGGATCTTCAAGGAAAATCCAAGCTGACTTGGGAAGGTCCCTATATGGTCAAGCAAATCTATTCAGGTAGAGCCATGAAGTTATCTGACATGGATGGAAATGAATTCATCTGGCTGGTGAACCTAGATAGACTAAAGAAGTATTTCATATGAGAAAGTAAAAAAAGTGAAATAAGCCTGCTACGTCAAAAATCAGTGGCATAAGCAAAAATGAAGGAATAAAAGAAGAAAGAAAAAAAGAAGGGAAAAAGAAAAAGAAGCTTACTAAGTTGAAAACACGAATGGATGACTTTGACAAAAAATTAGGGCATAAAATAATAAAGAAAGTAGAAGTCAAGAAAGAATGAATGACCACTAAGGAAGCCAACAATAAAATGATAGAACAAGGAACAATAGTTAGGAGACAATGATGAAATGAAGGGAGGCAAGTCAAAGGCATTGAATAAGATAATCGGATGTCATTATTAAAAGTAGTAATTATGCATTTAATTAATATTTAAAATGCAACTTGTAATGATTCATGATAGATATAATGACAAAAAGAAATGCATTTGCATAATGAAAGTAATCTTTGCCAAATATTTCTTTAGAAATATAAGAAGTTGTTTTCATATGCTCATTGTTATTGTTGTGAATGTTTGATAAGAATCCTATGTTATTAACTGTTGTTCAACCAAACCTCAAAGTCTACATCGTAAGAGATAAAGGCCTTGATTGGAAAGATGTGGTAGATGTAGCGATAAGCCTAAGTAGCTTCTACTTTATCCAGAAAGTGATGGGTCAAAGTGCAATATCCTTGATTTTTAAACATTAATTCTATTAATTTAGGTCATAGGAGTATTCACATAATTTTAATTGAGTTATATTTTAAGTAAATTTGTGATTAGTTATATGAAATAATTTATTGATGTAATTATAATATTTTAAATATAAATAGGTGTGTAATTGGATGATATTAGTAAGGTTAAAGTTTAAAGGGATTAATGTGTGTATATATATATATATATATATATATATATATATATGCCACTCAAGCAAAGTGGCGTCTGCCACTTTAGGTTTTGAAGAGAGTGGTTATGCATCCATATAAGAAAAAAAAAATGCAGATTGGGGTTTTAGGTGAAGGTTTTCAACAAATATTCTAAGGGATTGAGGATTACTAAATCTCTACTACTTCTATATTTCTTGTAGGTAAGTAGATTTATTCTAATTTTTTTTCTGATATATTGATGGTCAATCAACAGTAATTAATTGATGTGAAGGTATTCAAATAAATAAATTTGATGAATTAAATTGAAGTAAACTCTAGGATTGGAATTTGGAGTGTTACTTGAAATTAGATTAGGAAATTTAGTTAGAGCATCAATTTAATTATGATGAATAACTATAGACCTGTATATTAGATACATCTCTGAGATTAAATATCCTTGACGAGCAATTACGGCAAAATATAAAGTTTGAATGAGTTAGATTGGATTATTGTGACAATTTTGTGAAAGCATATTTTGAGTTGTAGATTAAAAATTTTATACCAAAAGTTATAACGATCTTTCACTGTTGATCTTATTATATGTTAATGTTCTGAATGTCTAGTATTAAGGCCGATCCAACTATGAAATATGTATTTATAGGACTAGAATTAAAAGTTATTTGATAGTGAAAATGTGCAACACTATTAGGAAAAATAATTAATTTAAAATAGTGAATAATATTATTTTTATATGAAAATTTATATGAGGTGTCTACTATATGTCTAGTTACATATATATATATATATATATATATCTAATTTTCTTGGAATTTTTGGAGTAATATTGGTAGAGGCTATTATATTAGATTTAACTATTATTCAGTTTAGAGTTATGTTTGGGACAGTTTTCTAAAAATAATTAATTAGTAAGATTGTGATAGCTAGAAAATTAAGAGATTTATTGGGATGGTTAATTTATGTTTTAGTTATAAGATAATATTTAATTGGTATATTTTAGAATTTAAATTAACGATTTTATAGATCAATTTCTCATAACTATTAGTTTTAGGATTATATTAGACTTAAATTAGTTAAGTTATATATTTGATTTGACATGTATAATTGACAGTAATTAAATTAATTGAGTTTTTATATTATTCAATGAATATTTATTTAGAATAACTATTATTAATAAATATTTATTTAGTTTATTTATATATATTAGTTTAGGTGATATTATTGGTGGCCAGTAGACTCAGTGAAGGGACTGCTTTGTGTTTGCAACCAAGTGAGTGATTATATGGGTTTATTAAACTTAATGAAAATGAATTACTTGTATAATTGCACTTGTGTGAATAATTAAATGTTGCTTAGAAGTTAGGGAACTACCATATATCTTATATGAATATATTTATAGGTGATATATTGAGTTGTTAATTATGTATTATTCGTGATGTGATAATTGGATTGTTTCTATTGTGTTATGTTAGGGCAAGACAAGGACTTAAACACACATGGTGCACCTGGGTCATATGAATATGTATTATATGTTTGCTGGCCTGTTGGAAAATGACTTGGTGAATAATCCATAGTGTCCCAAATGTAAATGTATACGAAGGTTTTATGCCTTATATATTTATTTAAAGGTTTTGCCTAAGTCTTCTCCAAAATATTGTGATTCTATATGTGTTATTATAACACATAACCTGTACCTATGAATCGTCATGTGATGAATATTGTGTATTAGTTGCTACATGATATTTTGTGAAGCTTGTTATGTATTTGATAGTTAAGTCAGTACAATATTATTCTCTAAATTCAAAGCTTGTAAGAGGTTAGGATGTTCCCTGCCTCATATAATTTTTTACTGAGTTGTAGTCTGCTCACTCCTATTCAATAACAGTTCTGCAGGTTGAGTCAGACTGAAAGTGAGGCTTGTTTTCTTCTCCAAAACTGCACTTGAAAGATTTAGATTTATGAATATTTTTTAGGATCTTAGCTAATTTTCAACTTTTAGATTGTGACTATGTTCTATGTCTATTTATATTTTTTTAGGGGCGAAGATTAGTTGGGTTTTCATAAAAGAAAATTATTTATTATATGATTTGTGGATGATATGGATAATTAGAATTGATTAAGGTTTTAATTATTCTAAAATAAAAGTATTGCTCTAGTCTTATTAGTTTTATGGTTCTTGATGGTAATTGAATAATCAAAGTAGACTTATGGGATTAAGAACTTTTGGCTTCACGTCGATCGTAATTTCAAGTTGGGTGGCGACACAAAGGCCCCTCAATAAAGGATGGAAGAAAGCTTACCACATCCTACATAGACCCAAATTGCTCACAGACTCTAGTTGAGTCATAGAAAGTACTAGATTATAAGGACAAAATGATCACACATCCTCTATATGTCTTTAATATAACTCCAGATAGCCTCCATAAGGACAAGTCCAACTGATATCAAACTCAGTAATATGAGATAACACTCAGTCCATTCGATTGTAGTGGAGGCAGGCATTGATAAATGATAGTTTGAGTGGTGTTGTGGGAAATAACGCCTAACATCCATAGTTGGAGCCTCTAAACGAACCCAATTTCTCTTGTGGCCAAATCTAATAATAATAATAATAATAATAATAATAATAATAATAATAATAATAATAATAATAATAATAATAATAATAATAATAGAAAAGAAAAAAATTATAAAAACAAAAAAGAAAACTCATTAGGTTGAAAGTCTAAAAGGGCAAATGTTAAATGACACTCTATCTAGCCTACAACAGTCTCACTAAGGATTTTAGAATTAGTGTTTTTCCTAGCTTGATTCCTTTGATAAGAGGCAACAGTTACAAGTCAATCTCTCCATCATCCCTTCATAGCAGAAATTCTCCTATTAAGAGAGTCACCAAAATGTAGGCTTATGCTGCACTAGCATGACCTCTAAAGGAATGAAGAGTGAGATGTGGGGATGTAAGCATCTTTTCTTCTCCCTAAGTGTTTGTGGGTACCTCATCATGGTGTAAGCCAAACAAACCCATCATTTTTCAGATATGTGAGTAAGCTAGGCCTGGCAATGCAATCATGTCAACACCTATGATTTAATAGTTGAGAATGACACCAAATTTCTCTAGCAAGGGGCATATCTCAGTATCTCCAAAGTGGAAAGAGTTGGTAATGGGATCCCAAAAGCTACAAGCAACTTAATCCATATAGATCAAAATGAGGGAAAAAGTACCAAAGGACTTTGAAACTTGCCTAAGGTATACCATACCCATTTTGAAGGAGGAAGTAACTTCAAAAATGATCTTGCCATGTTGAAAAATGCAAAAATTAAAGTTCTGGGCTTGAAAATTGAGGAGGAAACCTTTATAAGGAGGAGAAAGTGAATAGTGCATGATAGTTATATACAGTAATACTTAGTTGTACAAACTATTTAAGTTGTCTATACATATGAGTATTGGTTTGTACAAATAGCTTAATGGTATGTACAATCCACTTTTCTTAAAAGTTTTTTAGTAAAGTCTCTTCTGCATTTTGGGCATTTGAATCACTATGTATTTGTTTAAAAGGACATAAACATGTGCAAATAAGCATAAAATCAAATAGTCGCACATCCAAATCACAAACTAAGTGTTAAAATCAAAATTGGGCATCCATATCCAAAAAAGAGTTAAAAATCAACAAAATTGAGGCAGAATCACCTCAAAAGAGTACCTTAAAGTCTCAATCATTTAAACAACATCCAAAAAGGGGCTCCAAAATTTTGCCAATAACCATCCTATAGTCTCAAAGTATCATATAGTTTTGAATGAAACCCTAAAAATTAAGTGGAAGGAAGCGATGGCTAGCCTAATCTTCTTTCTCCTCCTTCGAAGTGTCGACGCAATCCTCTGACTCTGTAGGGCCTCACTGCTCCATCTAGGCTTCGAGCTCCTCTAGCTGGTTCTTCATCTCTCACAACTCTTGAGCCTCATAATGAACCATCTCATCCAAAATGCACAAGGGTTAAGATGGATAGGTCATGAACACACACTAAGATAGTCATAACCATGCATATATAACTTGCATTTCTTTTTTATTGACTTGGACCTCCAGCTTTATTGAGTAACAACCCTCTTAAGTACAGCTATTGGGTCAAATATAGCCTCGTCCTGGATGTGAGGAATCTATAAATAAATACCACATCAATAACCATGATCAAGAATAAACAAAAAACTATATAAGGAACATAAGAAAAACAATACTTACATGATTAGTACTAATTGGCTCAAATGTGCTTACTAACTTCATGATCTCTAAGGCTATCATTGAGCCAATGAGGGAGGTTACATATGTCTCTACCAAGTTGTCAAGAAAGCGATCGAGTTCACTAACCACCATCGACACTAGACCACCAACCTCATAAGTGCAAGCATGTTTGCAGCCTTTAATAGTAGAACAGGCTTTATAGGCCTTCTCTTTGAGTGAGCTGCTATACTTTATGCACCTGGCATAACACTATCCCCATATGGGCCTTATGGCGTGAAAATACCCTGATGACTATTTCCTCCATCAGGATTATCCTTAATAGAGTCCTAACCATCCAAGTTTGATACTCGACACAGTTAGCAATGAGTTGCTCTCCGAGTTCAAACATTAAGACCTATCATAACTTATCCTCCTTTAGGTCTTCCACCTATAACATATTTGAGGCTAGATGTTGAGGCATTAATCACACTTCTAGCTCTTCATGCCACAAGAATACCTTTTTTGTAAGATACCATTCTCAAATCGAGGGCACCACCAACAAATATGGCTTGAAGGAGTGATCATTTGCCTTAGCAATCTCAGGCTGCCACATATCAATAGGCCCCTTCCAGTCTAACCGAAGCTGCAAAAGAAATAAAAATAATAACCTCATCACTATAAGTATTTGATCAAAACTTACAAATAATATAAGAACTTACTATTAATTTTGTTTTGCAAATCGAATGCACCTAAATGGTGGTTAGACTATTCAGACAGTTATGCCTGGCTCCAATGGATGATTCCTCGTAATGAGCAAAACTGCATCTCTAAAAGCATGGATAACAGTTATCCATGTTCGGTAAAGAATTGCTGCCCATCAATAGCCTCAGCTCTATGGCCTACTCTCATAAAAAATGTAACATTAACTAAACAAAAAAGAAGGAAAATAAAGAAATAAATAAAATAAGAGAAGCTTAGATGGTTAATTATCTCAAGCACTAGCCTGGCTGCTTATGTAGGATGGACCATGATAACTGTGATCAAGATAATGGTATAAATGATTGATCATTGTAAAGACCTAGTTAAAATGATGGACAAACATCAAGTTCTTAAAAGCCTATAATAAACTAATCTCAACTGTATCCATTAGGTTGAAGAACAACATCATTGAGAAACTATACATAATAAAGCAGTGAGCCACTTAATCGATTAACTCTTGTAGGTTGTTGTCAATAGCAACAGGAGCGTCCTTTTTCTAAGCTAGAATGCTTAAAGGCAAGATTCCCTTTGTTTTGGGGACACACTAGAGAAGGTAATGTATATAGTATATTTATAGGAATAGGTGATATACCTCTATATCGATGGGTAATGGAATCCCAGAATACCTGATCTCTGTCATTGAAGTGAAATCTCTATGAGTGAAAGTAAACTCTCCGATCTAAGGCAGATGGAAGGTATGTGTAGTGGTCATCCATCACTCTGTTAACACCTATGTTGTAGTTGAATCACTCTACAAATGCTTGTTTAAAGCATTCATAGAAAAGCTAAGAGCCTAGTCTCTTCTAGGTAAGTTGGCATGCGTAATGGCAAACTCCTAAGCTACACTCCAATTGGAGTGAAAATTTTGCCTCCCTTACTGAAGAAGATGTCCCCTTGAGAATGATTAAAAAAATTAAGATCCATAATAATAAAAAAATAAAGATAGGAAAAGAAAAGTCAAAGTGAGCATGGCAAGAAAGAGAAGAATGGAAATCTAAGCAATGTTTAACATGAAAATCATAATTGGATACACAAATTGAGAAATAGTGCTATTCAAGCCAACAATATAGAAGAGAAGAATCAAACCACAAGTTTATATATGTGAGTTGTATGATTCATGTAAAATAATAATAAATTCTTATATTTTTATCTACAAGTGCATATGAGGCGCAAAGAACTAGAAAGCTGAGCAAAAATCTCTAAATTGCAATAATGACAAATGCTTACAATACGACTACAAGAATATATGCGAGCATAGCAAGGATAAATTCATTAAATTTCACATAAAATTATAAAAATCAATTTGCTCTGTAAGATTTTGTAAGAGTTCAAAATTTGGTCCAACAACTATATACACAAAGTTTACAAAATCGACACAATCCAAGTCAAATTTTAGCAAAAAATTCAAAAAAATAATAAAAAAATAAATTATCAAGCTTCTGAGATATATATTTTGATTTTCTATAATTATGTCATTAATGAATTCAAGCAATTTTTGTACACAGGAATCTAAACAACAATTGATCGATGGACGAATCAATAAATAAATTCTAGAATTCTAAAGAATATAATTTTAAGGTAGTGCCAAAAGAGAGAAAAGAAGATAAATTAATAAATTAACATAAGAAGATGAGAAAGCATGACCAATCTATCACACCCAAAATCGTGCCAACCATGTGTGAGTATAGTTGTAAAGAACTAACATGTCTCTACTCACCTCTAGACCCTTTGGAATGAACTTGGGCAAGACATGCATGAGGGGAGAATTAGAGGCAAAGCCCCAAGTAGCCTTTAACTACTCCATAGTGTCATAAATGATGTCATCCCCCTCGAGGAAGTTAATAAGCACGTCGAACATGGCATCATTAAAATTGGCCATTTAGACTCCAAAGCAAAGGAAACCTAGAAAGCTAAGTCTAGAGGGTTTGTAAGAGAGAGACAATAGAGAGAAGAAGAGAAAAGTGCATAAATGAGTTAAGGTCAAATGTTGGCCTTTATATAGGGGAGGTTGTTTATACATACACCTAATACCACTTTGCATATCGAAAATACAATAATGCACCACGTTATTATTCAAGTTGGTCGTAAAGACATGTATCATGTATGTATAGGCATTAAAGAAAAATAAAAGAAGAAAAGAGAAAAAGAAAGGAGGAAAAGGTGGCCCGTGGTGGAATGACCAAACAATTAGCCCCGACCCTCAAAAGCTTAATAAAATTATTATGAGCCCCTGAATTTCACAAAATTATAGAATTACCCCTATAATGCTAAGATTTATTCCATGTCAACATTGAAAGGACCTTCAAAGCAATTTTGCACTAAGGTTAATATTTTAATAAGAAGACTTACCCCCAACAATTGCTAGAACGCTCTCTAAATTGTTTTAATCCCAAAATGACTATCTAAATATACATTTATCCTAGCAAATGCCAAAAGGGCTACTATGGCATAAAATCCTCCTAAAGGAATGATAGAAGGGTTACTAAAGCAATTTTCCATATTAGTATAGGCAAAAGGCTGAAAAAATTCAAAAACAAACTTAGTATTTATTAGAAAGTTGTTAAGACTCTCAATACCTACTACAGAGCTACTGGAGGCATGTGATCAATACTGGTACTTGCTAGAAACTACCAGAACAAACTTAGTACCTACTAAAAAGTTGTTAAAACACCCTGTACTTGTTAGAGAGCTACTAGAGGCATGTGATCAATACCAATACCTGCTAGAAGGTTACCAGAACAAACTTAGTATCTACTAGAAAGCTGTTAAGACACCCAATACCTACTAGAGAGCTGTTAGAGACATACGATCAATACTAGTACCTATAAGAAAGTTGTCAAACCTTAGTACCTACTAGAAAACTACTAAGACATTCAAAGGGCTTTAGTACCTACTTAAGGAGCTACTAAAGAGTTGTATTCTTTGGTATCATTTCTGATGTTTACATTTTAACATTACTTTCCTGAGTTTTATTCAAATGGCTAATTCTCAAATATCATTTTCCAAGCCCCATAAAAGCAGGGAAAATTATGAGCATTGGATTTTAGGCCTTATGATGCAAGCCTAATGATGAGAATTCTTAAAATTGATCCCTTAAATGCAAAGGGGAAGAATGCAAAAGGAAGGAATACGGCTTAGGGGAACCTTGGATCAAGCCTAAATAAGTCCACAAACCTAAACAAGTCTACCCTACCAAGCAACCTTAAATGGTTGTACAACTAATATACATGGTTGTACATCAAAATCTCGATTATATAATGTTAGACTAGGTTATTCAAACCTAAGTCAAAACTCTCTTTTGATCTTGACAATATAGATTGAAAGGTTTTAATATCAATTTTAAGTGTTGTTTTTACAGTTATTAAGATAGAATCTCATTAGGAGTTGAATAGAAGTGATTAGAAGCAAGAAACTCCAAGTATGAAAATCTGCCTTCGAAATTAGCGATCGCAAATTTTAAAAAAGTAGCTGTTATAGCTGTTGAGATTCGAAATTAGCGATCGCAAATTTCAGTAGCGACCGCGAATTTCAGAAACAACATTTTCATGTTAGACAGATGATTTCACGGTGACAATCTCATCCGACAAGGAAAATAGCGACCGCGAAGTTTTATATCTGTTAGAAATATCCAACGGCTAGTTTTTGGAAAGACCAATGGTTTCATGCCACGTGGACTAGC
>CATIWR010239568.1:0-17857 GCA_949677035.1 Omphalea diandra | reverse complement strand
CACTAAGAAATATGATGACCCCAACACACACAGAAAGTTCACTTCTACACCTAACCATTTATGCTCATGCTCAGACTCACATCATCATGGTATAAGAAATACCCCTACTCATACCAAAGCCATGTATAGGAGGAAGAGTCACAAGTCTAAACTCCAATGTCATTATTGCATGAAGTTTGGTCATATTAACATTCATTGTTATATTAGGAAGGCTCATCTCAAATTGAAAGACCCTTCTAGGACTAACCCTCTAAGACCTAAGTATGTTTGGGTATCTAAACAAAAATGATTTATTTATGTTGTGTATAATTGTTTGGCAGCTACGAATGTAGTGAATGATTAACATGTGAATAATGGATGCTCAAAACACATTACAGGCAACAAGAAGCTATTTACGACCATAAAAGTGAAGGAAGGTGGCAATGTAATTTTCGGTAATAATGCCAAGGGTAAGGTGATTGACATTGGAACTATTGGTAAGAATGGTTATTCTCCCATTGATGACATTTTACTTGTAGATGGTTTACAACATAATTTGCTTAGTGTAAGTCAATTATACGATAAAGGTAACAAAGTCACCTTTGACCTTAGAGAATGTTGAGTTACCACTCTGATGGATAAAAAGGTAGTCTTCAAGGGTGAAAGGAAAGGCAATACCAGCCTAATTGACTTAGAAAACTTAGCTAACCAATCTTTCAAGTGTCTTGTGTCACTTAAAAATGAAGCTTTGCATTGGCATAAAAGACTTAGACATGCTAGCATGGAGCTCCTACAAAGCTTATCAAAAGCAAAGCTAGTGGAAGGTCTATTTAAGCTAAAGTCCTCAAAAGGCTAGACATGTGGGTCATGCCAAATGGGAAAGCAACATCTATCCTCTTTCAAAGCAAAGAATGTTATAAGTATATCTATACCTTTTCAACTTATCCTTATGGACTTGATTGGACCTATTAGGAGTGCTAGTTTAGGTGGAAAATATTATGCACGTGCCCTAGTTGATGATTACTCTAGGTTTACTTGGGTATCCTTTCTAGCTCATAAGCATGACACCTTTGATGCTTTTAAAAGTTTTGCAAAAAGAGTTTAAAATGAAATGGTTTACTTCATTTCTTTTATAAAGAGTGATCAAGGAAAAGAATTTCAAAATGAACCTTTTGAAACTTATTGCTTAGAGAACAAGATTTTCCATAACTTTTAAATTCTTAGAATACCACAACAAAATGGTGTTGTATAGAGTAAAAACAGAGCACTAGTAGAGATGGCTAAAACTATGCTTAATGAGTGTTCATTACCTAATTACTTTTGGCTGAAGGTTTCAATACTTTGTGTTTCATTACACATTGTGTTTTCAAAAGACCCATTCTCAATAAAACTTCTTATGAGCTTTAGAATGATAAAAAGCCTAAGTTGTCATACCTAAGAGTGTTTGGATGCAAGTGTTGTATCTTAAATATTAAGGATAATCTTGGAAATTTTGATTAAAAAATAATGAAGGTATTTTCCTAGGATATTCCACCTCTAGCAAAGCCTATAGAGTTTTCAATAAGAGTACTATTTTTGTTGAAGAGTTTATGAATATTGTGTTTGATGAATCTAGTAAACTTGATATTGGGAAAGGTTCTCTTGTTGATAATCTTGTAGGTGACTTTGAAAAATTAGAGTTGGAGTCAACCACAAGAAAGATAGCTAAAGACCTTGATGAATGCAAGTCATTAAAAGAAGAAAAAGGAACCTTAACATCAATAATGGAAACCCTAAATCAAGATCTCCTAAGGATTCGAGATTCTCTAAGCATCACCCAAAAGATCCAATCATTGGTGATACCTCCAAGGGTGTAAGTACTAGATGTCAACTCAATTCCTTATATAATAATCTTGCATTTATTTCTCAATTTGAGCCAAAATCTATTGATGAGGCTCTTGATGATAGGAGTTGGTTAATTGCTATATAAGAGGAACTCAACCAATTTGAGAGAAATAACGTATGAGAACTTTGTTAGGTGGAGGCCTAGAGGGCCAAGTCCAGCATCCTACCGCCAGTGTACATTCAAAATGTGGCACTGGCTGCTATGCAAGTATAAGGAAATAGAGTTATGCCTTCGTTAACAGCTATGGCTTTTAGCGTAGTGGTAAGCTCTTGATCCTAACAATTGGTATCAGAATAGGTCATAGGTTCGAATCCCCTAGAAGGCATGTTGCTGTAGCAAGTGGCTGGCAGGTGCTGGCGGGGATTGTTAGGCGGAGGCCTAGAGGGCCAAGTTTAGCATCCTGCCGCTAGTGTGCATTCGAAATGTGGCATTGGCTACTAAATAAGTATAAGGAAATAGAGTTGCACCTTCGCTAACAACTATGGCTTTTAGTGTAATGGTAAGCGTTTGATCCTAGCAAACTTGTTCATAAGCCTAAGGAACATCCTATTATAGGATACAAGTGGGTGTTTAGGAATAAGTTAGATGAGCAAGATTTTATTACTATAAATAAGGCTAGATTGGTTACTAAAGGGTACAACCAAGAGGAAGGCATTGATTATGATGAAACCTATGTCTCCATAGCAAGATTAAAGGCCATTAGGATTCTTTTAGCATATGGATGTCACATGAATTTCAAATGTTTCCAAATGTATGTTAAAAGTGCTTTTCTAAATGGTCTCGTTGAGAAGGAAGTTTATATTGAACAACCTCTTAGTTTGAATCTCAGATCTTTCTAAACCATGTTTTTAAGTTAAATAGATCCTTGTATGGTTTGAAATAAGCTCCAAGAGCTTAGCAAGAAAGGCTTAGTTCATTTCTTTTCCAAAATGATTTTGAAAAAGGAAGGTTGATACAACTTTATTTGTTAAAAGGCATAGTCATGACACACTTATTATGCAAATATATGTTGATGATATTATATTTGGTGTTACTAATGAATCTCTTTGTAAGGATTTTGCTAAGTGTATGACTAAGGAATTTGAGATGAGCGTGATGGAGAGCTCAAGTTCTTTCTTAGCCTACAAATCAAGCAAACCAAAGAAGAGATTTTCATCAATCAAGCAAAGTATATAAAAGATGTACTTAAAAAATTTGGCATGGAAGGATGCACAGTAGCAAAAATACCAACGAGTGCTACCATCAAATTTGACAAGGATGAATCAGGTAAGACTATTGATGAAAAGGGATATAGAGGTATAAATGGTTCTCTAATTTATCTTACTGCCTCTAGATCCAATATCATGTTTAGTGTATGCATATATACTATATTTCAATCTTGCCCTAAAGAATCACATTTTAATGTTATTAAAATAAATTTTAAATATTTACATTGCACATTGCATTTATGATTATGGTATCCTAGAAATTCATCTTTTAGCCTTATAGGATATTTGGATGCGGATTATGCTGGTAGCTTAATAGATAGAAAGAGCACTTCTGAAACTTTCCATTTCATGGGAGAATGTTTAATGTCTTGGTTCAGTAAGAAGCATCTTTTGTTTGCCTTATCCAATGCCGAAACAAAATATGTGGTTGTAGATTGTTATTGCATCTAAGTTCTTTGGATGAAACAATAATTAAAGGACTATGGCAAAATTATTAGTCACATTCCCATCAAATGTGACAACACTAGTGCAATAAGTCTTTCAAAGAATTCCATCCAACACTCTAGGAGTAAGAACATTGACAATAGGTATCATTTTCTTAGAGATCATGTCTAAAATGGTGATGTAGTGTTAGAATTTATAGACACTCATCATCAACTTGTGGATATTTTCACTAAATCTCTCAACGAAGAAAGGATGAACTTCATTAAGAGAAAGTTGGGAATGTTTGATGGAAGCTCCCTAGAGTGACAATTGGATCTTTTAGAATGTTCTTTGCTTTGTGAATTGTTTTTAATGAGTGATTGTTATATTTGATGGATGTGTAGTATACTTATTTAGATGTCTTAATTCTTTAATATGAATGTACTTCTCTATGCCATTTGCATGTAAATTAAGCACCAATATATTAAGTGGATCACATCTTAGAAGGTCAAATCTTATCTCTTCATCATTTCTTTTCTAGTCTTGTAAATCGCGGTCGTTACTTCCTTTTTCACAGTCACGATTTACAGGCACTTATCAAACTATCTATGACTATCATTTTGCGATTGCTATTTTCATTCTCCACCGTAAATCTTTTTAAAATTCAAAAGTTTTGACCATTGACTTCATCAATTTTCAAGGAATTTTTTTACTGTTGACTCCTTCGATTTTTGAGGAATTTTTGTCTGTTACTTAGATTTTTTGTAATTAGTGGTCATGACTTGCAATTTGCAATCACAAATTAAAGTAACTACCCAACATTAACTGATTTGACTGCTAATTGGCAACACCCCTTCATTAATTGCAAATTTGACCATTTGTTACCATTTTGCAACTATTTATTGCCTATTTAAACCCCTACAATAGTGTTTTAACTCACTTTTACACAATCTCTTCATCTTTCTTCAGTCTTCTACCTTAAACCTTCTTGAAATCCTTTCACATTTCATATGGCTCCCAAAAAGGCTTCCACAGTAGAAAAAGGGAAGAGTATAGCCCAACCCTCTTGTCCTCCTACCCTTCATTTGATGAAAGGGATCACTAAAGAAGAAAAGGACTGATACAAAGCCAATTTTTCTAAAATCATACAACCCAATAAAATTCCCTCAAGCTTTTTCCTTGAATTCCTTAGAATCAAGGATGAAATCCATGACTACCTCTCTAATATAGGCTTGAACGGGTTCTTCTTAAGAGATAAACCTGGCTACAAAGAAATCATTCGAGAATTCATGTATACAGTCACTTTGAGCTGAAGAGCAGAATTCATGGTTGATTTTTAGGGCTTTTGGGGATCCCTTCTTATTACTTTTGAGTAACTTTCAAACCTCTTCGATCTTCATGTAGAGGATGTTATTCCTTTCATCATTTTCACACTTGATATCATATACTCTGAGTTTTGGTTTGAGATATCTATCAAAACCAAATACGACCCCAAAAACCTTCATAGCTAAATATATTCGAACTCTTCCAAATTGGCTTATTCATCGTATCATCACTTTCTCTATCAATGTAAAAGGTGACGATAACGAGAAGGTCTCTCAAAAGGACCTAGCCTTCATTTTCTTCTTAACTAAGAGTAAGCCTATCCAAACTGACAGATACCTTGTGGATCAACTAATTCACATAAGTACTAAGACAAAAAGCTAATTTCATCTACCCTTTCATGTCACTACAATTTATCGATATGTGGGAGCACTCAATGAGGAAAATTAGAAATTCCTCACCAAGAAGTACTTGCCATCCCATAACTTTCTTGACTTGCCTTACCTTATAAATGATAATTCCGTACATCCTTATTCTTATACATATACCTTGGGTTCCTTTGGGGCTAAGAAGCAAGAAACTTCTTAAGTCTCAATGAGGAAGAGGCTTGTAATGGAAGAGGGTGATCAACCAATTCCACCTCCCCAGCCTAAGTCAAAAACCAAATCCTCTGCAATCTCTCTCTCCTCAATCAGTAAGAAACTGGATAAAGTTGTGAGGATGATCAAGAGAAGATTTCTTGTACTCTCCCACCTTTATAGTGATTGGTGGATCTTCAAGATAAGGTAGGTGATACTCCTTGCCACCTCTCTGATTTTGAGGATTGGGAGAACAATGCTGAAGAAGAAGATGATCAAGAAGTAAAGGAAGGTGATGAAGCATAAGGAGGAGGTGCAGATGAAGAAATTGTTGACTCTAGAGATGATGACAACTCTCTAACATTTAAACTTTTTCTTAGGCTTTTAGTATTTTTCTTTTATTTCTTTTGTTTCTCTTGTAAATCTATGATCCCACAGTTTTCTATGAAAACAATTGTTGTTTCCTTTGTAATTGTTACTTCATATACTTACTTATCATGTGTGATTACTCTATACTTGTTTCATATACTTGTTTATCATATGTGATTGTTCTATCTCAATTTACGCTTTATATCTTTGTCATTATGCACTTTTACTTCAATTCTTAAGTTAACTCTCTTTTTGATCTTGCACAAGGGGGAGAGAAATAGTAGCAAAAGAACTTGCATGACATATTATCAATAGAAGTATAAGTTGAGAGGGAGTAATGAGAGCAATCTAATTCAAAATATACATCATATATATCTTTAATAAACTTATTTGATCAACAAGTATTCTATTAGATTGTTCACCATCTCAACTTCACACTGATACAATTCATTTTCTTTAAGTAAAATCAATTTAAGTTACCAAAATAAAAAAAGGAGAGATTGTTAGACTAAGTTGGTCAAACTTAAGTCAAAGGCCTCTTTTGATCTTGATAGTGAAGATTGATAAGTCTTATTTAAGTGTAGTTTTTGTACTTTTTAAGTTAGGTTTGTATTAGAAGCTAGATGGAAGTTTAAATCTCTAGCATTAAGTAAGACATCCTAATTCGTGGTCAGGATCCTCTAAATCATGATGTAACCATGCAACAAGGGTGGATAAACTTGGACCAGATGAATTCATGGAGGAAATCACAACCACGATCCAACCGAAGAAGACTTAAATAACACACAGAGAGATTTGTGGTGGTGTTCGCATCCTGAGCCATGATTGCTAATTTTAAAACTAAATGGAGGGAACCAACTGTACAACCATAACATGCCAAATGTCCAAGATGACAGTTGAGATATCAAAATTAGTGAGGGCGAATAAAATTTGGTAACTGTGACTCTTGGGAGTGATTTGTCCTCACTAAACAGAAGGATTTGTGGTCCCTGTCATGCCCAAGAAGGATATCAATCACGACTGTGACTTTTGGTAGGTTAGTTAAACATGGCGACTATATTTCTTGGAACACCAATAGTAGCACGCCATGTGGACTAGTCGTTAGACACAAAATGGAGTTCTCTACCATGATTTTAATCTTCCCAGTGCAAATTAGAAATTTGGGATTGCAAAATGCCAGTCAAAACCTAAATACTCCACCAAACATAGATGGATGTAAAAGAATTTCATTAATTATAGCCGCACTCTTACAAATTTATTTTACAACTTTTTATTCTTTGATTGTGAGTTATTATTGTTAGGCGTAAGCATTAAACACTATTGTAATTGGGTTAAGAGTTAGCCTAGCTATCAAAACTCTTGTAATAGGTTGAAATGTGAGCCTTTGTAAAACACTTTAGTGAAGTTTTCTATGAGCCATCAAAACACATTGTACAAGTTTGGAGTGAGTTTGGAAACACCATTTTGAGTTGAGTAAAACACCCAATTATGAAGAATTGGAGAGTGGATGTAGGGTTTTATTAACACCCAAACCACTATAAACATTGTGTGTTCTTTTTTTCTACTCTTCTTCTAATCTCTAAACACCTCATCTTCCCTCCAATTGTTAAATTTTCCACTAACTCAATCTCCTTTGTTAGTGCTTAAGGGCCAATAAAATAAATTTCTAAGTCTCTTCCTATTTCTATGTCTTTCATTAACAAAAGGTTGGATAAAGTCTCAAGGTTGATGAAAAGGATATTCAACCTCCCACTCATCTCCATTGTGACATTGTTGATCTACAAAAGAGAGCCTTACTATTTCCTAAATTTTGAGGAGACAGACACCTAAGAGGAGGAAAAAGTTAATCAAGCCCAAGAAGGGGGACAAGTTCAAGGTAATAATGCCAATGAAAAAGATGAGGAAGAAGAAAAAGATGATATTGTTGGAGATAATGACTCTTCTCTAACTTTTTAGACTTTTTCATTGTGTTCTAATTTCATTTTTTACTGTTTCTATCTTTTATATTTTTAAATTTCTCACCCTAGTTTGTGTGATCAAACATCTTTGCATGTTTGAATTATTATTTATGTACTTATGTTTTTTGTTCATGAAATTTTCTTTTGTCTTATGCTTCATCAATTTCTCTTCTTATGATATGTGTCTAACTGTACTCAATTGTACAAATTGCTTATGCTTATTATTGTTATTTGAGTTTATGTTATTGATAAATTTGTGATCAATTGATGATGGGTGCATGTTATATAAGAATCTCTAAGATGCAAGTGCATATGTCAAAAGTAATAAAATATACTTTGTCAGTATGGATATCATTCCTATGAGGATCAAGTTTAAGTAAAAAGTGTCATGTATCTTATATTATCTAGACAACCAATAGTAGACAACAATTCTAATTATAGATAAATAAAACAAAGTATATTACTAATAAAGATGAGAGATAATTAATGGATAACAATAGCTAAAAGGTTCAACTTCACTTGACAACCTTCTATTGGATTCCTAATCCTTGTCTAATTGATTTATGTAACAAATACTACTATCAAGTCACTAAGGTGGTCAATTAATCCCTCTCGAGTAGAAATTGACATGCAAAAACATGGTAACTAAAGGTTCCTAAACTCAAAAGCTAAACAACATGCAAATTGCCTCTTAATTTAAGACTCTAAATATAACAATGAATTATTAAGGTTTCTCAACTCAATAACAAAAGCAAAGGAATTATTGAAAGTTCCATTTCATGAAAAGCACCTTTTGATTATTAATTCACAAAACTAAGATAATGAATGGCCAATTGATGAAACAAGTAAGACTAAACAATAATTAGTACCAACGATGCAAGAAACCAAATAGATTTAGATTAAGAAAATACAATGAAATTATATACGACCCATTTACAACCCTATCCAACAAAAGTCTAGTTCATGATAGAATGAAGATAAGAAAAGAAAAATAAAATAGCTCCAATAATAGCCATGGATTTCTTCTTGATTGCTTGAATTCTTGAACCTTCTCTTTCTATAATTTTAATGTAACCCTAGCTTGAACAATCATCCCTTCTTTTGTTATTCACTTATTAAATAATATTTGTAAGGTATTTACTAAGTAGGAAGCTTAGGGATTGAAGAAGGAAAAATTTGGAGAAGATTTGACAATCTAGTTTTTGACTTTCTTATGTGCACAATGTTGCACATGGCCATGTCTAATGATTCTTCCTAACTTGCTTCTTAGGTGTTGCAATTAACTTTTGACCCTAAAGATGGTTGAATCAAGTGAAAAACAAGAAAGTTATAGCCCTATGTCTTAATTTTCCAATGGATTTCGAATTACATCATTTAAAGTTTTATAGAGGGAGATATGTCTAAAATATCGAGCAGTACTCAAAATTTGAACTTAGGTCGCCTTCTCTTGCTTTTTGACTACTTTTCTTCCTTTTGAGCCTACAAAACACAACTTACTTCCATTAATCCTTTTCATATTAAAATTAACATAATATCATCAATATTTAGAATGAATTTGTTATGCAATATATGTTAATTATGCACCAAATAAATTTCCCCAAACTTAAACTCTTATTTGTCCTCAAACAAGAACTAATCCTAGTAAAATCAAATAATTCAAATGATCAAGATCAAGTTCTAAGTCGTAAGTAGAGTTTAATCTTAATGATAACCAAAATTTTCATCAAATAAGTAAATAGACTTATAATAATAACAAGTTTTTAACTAACATGCTTTATTTATGATCAATCAATAAAATGTGTGTATGTGTGTGTCTTGATAATATATTTCATTCAAAATTTCAACTTCCAATGGCACAACTTAAATAAGATTTAACTTTGAGTTCTTAGAAGTCTCACATGACCATCAGTAAAACTATCCCGCCTTTCTCCACTAATGTAGATCTTAACAACTTAAGGATCATAAGGTCTTTTAGACATGTAATGTAAGGTTAGGGGTAAGGCTATCAAGAAGTGGTCAATTCCAAAAATAAGAGAATTTGGCTAAGATATTAGCTATAATAATGGTGTGAAGTATGATGAAACATTCCATGTGCAATGCCAATACTCATAAGGCATCTGAGCTACCCTTTTTGTTTTCCCTTAGTGATGTGATCTCATCTTTCTTTCTTTCATTTTTTTTCTTCTTTTTTCATTTTTTCTCCTTTTTTTATTTTTTTTTCTCTTTTTTTATTTTTTTACTTTTTTGCTTTTTGTTCTTTTCTCATATTTGCCACCCCTAAACTTGATTTAGACTTTATGTTATCAATTTTACAACTAGTTTGCCTTTCTTGGAACCCTTGTAATTATTTACATAAGTAACAATTTAAACCATCATATGAACATATTCTAACTTATTCTATTGATAGGGAAGGTAAAAGATCATTTAAGTTATATGGTTATAATAATGGTGATGGGTTAAAGAAAGAAAAGGCTATTAATACTCACAAGGAGTATTTATTAAGGCTCAAAATGGGTGAGAAGGGTCAATGTAAAACAAGTTAAAGATGGAGAATAATGGGATAATCAAATAATGCCTTAGTCATTTCCTTAAGGATGCCAAATTCTAAGATTTCACCTCAAAATATGGTTTAGCAAGTTCTAGCACGCATAAACGTGTCCACTCAACTAAGTCATGCATAATTGTGAATTTCAATTTTAAAATCCATGCTTCACTAAGTGTGCTTAAATTTTTTATTGCGCTAACAAACTATAAATCAAACATATTAACCAAGACCTTTGTTAATCATTGTAGTTAAATTCACCAATATGGAAGATAAAAGGTTGAAGTTCCTTAATCATCGTAGTTCAATTCACCAAGTGTGTTCAACTTAATCATTTTGTTGTCATCGTAGTTTAATTATATCTTCTTTTTTTTTTATCAACCTTGCCTTTTTTCTTTGCCTCATCCTCTACCCAAGGTTAAAGTTCCTTATCACTCCTTAAGGTGATGGCATTCATTTTGTCTTTTAGGTTAGTTTTGGAATTGCTAGGCAGGGTACCTTGAGGTATAAATCTGAGGGCAATGGCTATTTGCCCTATTTATATCTCAAGGTTATGGATAAAAGATGAATAATTTTTGTTAGCTTGGTCTACTTTAGCATCAAGTCTCCTCATCTTCTTTTCATGTTGTTCAAGTTTAGCATTATTTATGGTTATGAATTTCTCTATGAGGTTTTATAGGGTAGACTCTTCTTCTTAGGGTTGGCAGATTGGTGGTTGATAAAAGAAATGGGAGGACTTATCATCTCATATTGTTGTGCTAACCTAGCTTCAGTTTTTATGGTGAATTTTCCTAATAGGAATTATAAGTTAGACTTTTCCTCTTAGAATTGAAAGGTTGGTAGTGTATGAAAAATAGGGGTAGCTTGAAGATTAAGGTTCAAATAATTGTCATTAGACCAAGAAAAATTAGGGTGGTTTTTCTAATGACGGTTGTTGGTATTGTAATAAGGATCATAGACTTGGTGATTGAAATTTCCTAGATAATTTACTTGATCATGTGTGAAGCAATTCCCTATTTGACACATTATGCTTCTATGGCTAATCTCCCAACACAATTTGCATACCACCTATGAAAAAAAAAAAGAAGAAAGCACATTAGAAGTTATGAAATTTAATTGCTTATAAAGGATAGATACCTCAGTTTATAATTCCTTGAATGCATCTATGTCATGAAGTCCTATTGATGTACAAAATAAAACAAACAATAAGAAACAAAAAGAAAATTCCAAATTAATATACAAATATTTTCCTTAGTATTTGTCGATTCTTAAGAACAACACCAAAAACATGATGATTAGGGCATGTTATATAAGAATCCTTAAGTTGCAAGTGCACAGGTCAAAAGCAATAAAGTGTACTTTTTGAGTATGGATATCATTCCTATAAAGATTGAGTTTAAGTATTAAGTGTCTTGTATCTTTTATTATCTAGAGATTTAATAGTGGAAGGTAATTCTAATTATAGATAAATTAAGCAAAGTACAATCTGTTATTACTGATCATGGTCATATGCATATACAGTCCATAGTCATAGTTGTATGGTGGGATAGTCACTATTGGTATCATAGCCTGGTTGTTTTCCTTTTTGCAGGGGTCAATGATATGTATTAAGGCTAGCGGCGCTTTCTTACAATGGAAAATCCTATTGTAGATACTGTTACTACTTCTTCCTCATAAACTTCTTCTTCCCTAATAGTTTTTATTCCTCCTACTCCCTCATTTAGAAGATCTACTTCCTCTAAAATAGACCACCTTTATGAACTTAGTTACATCCCTGACAGCCAAAAGATCCAGGACACCAACATACCCTTTCTAAACCCTTATGATGTTTTTCAAAGAAATAAAGCATCTTGGACTAGATTTATCAAAGCCCTAATCAAACAAACCCTTAAAGTAGTAAAGGAGTATGTAAGCCTTTGAACTTTGATCAATGTCAAATCTCGACAATGGGAACGAAGTAATTTATTACTCTTGAAATTCCTCCTGAGTTTGTTCAACAGTGGGTTATTCAAGGATACACCCATATTCACTTTGGAGCTATTTGCATAGCTGTTAGCTACCATGGGAGGAAAGGCCTTCTTGTTTTTGCAAGGATAGCCTTATTGGACAATAGGTACCTGGAGTATGAGCATGCAGTGATAGGAACAGTAAAAACATCTCTTAATGCAGGATCGATGATGTTTACATTCAACCCCAACTTCAACCTATCACTAAAGGATTTGTATATCCTTAGTGCCTTGAAAGTCCAAATTCAGATAACTAGATCTCCTTAGGTAACTTCTGCTATAATAACTACTTTACACTATTAGATGATTTACAGGATCTATAATCATATTATAAACTTCTCACTCCCTCATGAAAATGAGGCCTTATTGATAGTGGCTGATATGCAGAATGCACCAACATGCATCCAAATTCCTCGACATATAATGAGGAATGAGCTCCTGTAGTTACTATTGGAGACGTGGGTCACAAGCTATGAAAAGATACATGAAAACACCTAGCCAGTACAGTCAACAAAACCAACTTACTATCGAAGGCAGGACGGTACTGTTGAAGCAAAGTTTGCTAGAACTCCTCCAACAAAGGATGGCAATGTATTTTCCACACATTTCATGATGACACCACATGAACCTATAGTAAGCATGCCTATTATCTACTTTAAAAGCAATGGATCTCCTATTTATCCTTTTAAACAAGATGGCCATTATTTATGAGATGAATGTAAGTTTGATGTTTGTTTGTATGGTTTTGATGATGAAGAAGAACCAAGGATAAAAAAGAAAGGTTGTTCTGAGATATCTATGCATAGAAGATATGAGGACGGTGATCCATCTATTGGCTTACTAGGTAAGCCTTCTGGGAAACATGATTACCTTGTTAACTATGGTCCAATCCCTCAAGAACTTCCTTCCATACCAAAACAACCTCATAACCAAACACCAACCTCTTGCTCTAAACAAGACATGCAATGGATCCCTAAAACACCAAACCTACCACAAACACCTCAAATCTGCATGTATCAACCCACAAAAGAAGATTTTCCACCATTACTTGATCAAACTAACCTTAATACCCAAATTAGGACCATAGCCAATATAAAGAATCCCACAAGAGTTGATGTTAAAGGTCGGTTATTGAGTATTACTCCAGTTGAAGCAGTTCTCAATTAGCAATCAACTAATGCGCAGAATATAGAATCCAAGGTAGAAAAGGTGTCTCGACAAGTTTATATGATCGATGAAAGATTAAGTGAATATCAACAAGATGTTTACAAGCTGATGCTTTGCCTACAGATTCAGGTGGAAGAGAAACATAAGGAAGTAATGCAATTGGTGACTCAAAGGGCTCAGACGGAGGAAATCCAAAGGAAAGCAATAGAAATCCAAAAGTTAAAGTTTCAACTTAAAAGAATTGAGAAGGACTTTGAAGCCTCTAAACCTAAATAGCAAGACCCCTTTAAAATACCTTTACTAAAAGCCTCACCAATTAAACCACCTTCACTTCACATACCAACCACTGCAAAACTCGAACAACATGGCCTTGTTATATACATGTTTCATAAGAAATTGAGAGATAGAAAATTTCTAGTTCAACCTGACCCAAAATATTGATCTATGCATACTGCCACCTTTACTGAGTCAGTATAAAAACCACCATAGAAGCCTCTTGAAAGCCAAATGATGAATCTTATACACTTCTACTTAGACAGTACCCAATCCTTACCTTTCTTCTTAATGGTGAATTCAAAATTTGAAGATTTTACTCAAGATTTAGAATCTGATGAGGAATCTAGTTTTTCAACCTCCTCATATGAAGAAATCCCAGTTCAGTATATGACAGATCCACGTACTGCTCCTTCCTATACTGTTGATCCTCCAATAGATGAAATGGACACTTTGACTGCTAAAGATAGACCTCCTAATAATCCTGGCACTTATGCAGGAGGTCCTTGGTTCATTTTAGAGGATATAAGTCCTAATCTCTACAAAGATCATTTTCAATAATTTAGGGCTTGGATTGATTCACGAATGAAAAACCTGGCGCAGTCATACAAACAGTTCTTGAAGAATTTGTCACTAGAATGACTAGCAGGTTTTAGGACTAGTACACTGCTCTGGATGAATACTCAAAGCTTACTCTGGTTCAAAGTCCTAGAGTGTTTGAATTCTTGCTCATTCTTTATGTTGAATTTGGAGGAAAGCCCTAAGAAGGAAATGACATTATAAGATTAGAGTATTTCAGATGAAGTGTTGCTCACTATTAAAAAAGGACCTTGATCTCCATTATCAAAAGGTGGCTAAGAAGTTCTATCAGTTAGGTAGCTGGGCAAGTCCAAACTTGAAAGAAGCTTTCATTACTATATTGCATGATCTTTTGACTACTTTTATCCATCATATCATGAGGTAAAAGGAGAAATCCATTAATGATCTTACATTTGGAGAAATGTATCAACTGATGATACAAGGTCTTGAGAAACTGTGTAGTGAACGCAAGGTGATTGTCCAAATGCTTGACAGACAAAGGAATCCTTCCCTCAAGAAGTCCTGCAGGAGAAAGGACTTAATAATCAAGTGCAAAGGAGATAAAGGCACTTGTGTCTGTCCCACCAAAAAGAAGAAGCATTTCTTAAAGCTAAAGTCCAAGAACTCTGTTTCAAAGAAAAAATGGTGATACTTCAGGAGAAAGAAATATAGGGGAAAATGCAAGTCTAATAGGTGCTATATCTGCAGGCAAAAAGGGCATTTTACAAAAAGGTGTCCAAATAAGCCACAACAGGCAGCAAAACTGATTCAACATATTCAAATTTCATCTGCTGTAGATCTGAAAGATGCAAATGTAGAATCATTTTTCTCTGTTGAAGATGAGCCCTCTAATAAGACAGCCTTCGCCATCCAAGAATCCTTTTTTGAGGATGATGAACTAGGATATTCAGGCAGTTATTCTTTAGCTTCGCTTACTATGGCTCTTACAAAAGAACTACAGTTTGAAGAAGATCATCCAGTTCCATTAGTCTTTGTTTAGGTTTTTCCTGAACCATTCTCTAAGCCCATCAAAGCTGTAGCATTCATAGATATAGAAGCCTATACCTTTGTAATGAACCCAAAGATCTTACCAGCCCAATATTGGAAGCCTTACAAAAAATATTTTCGAGCTGCCAATGGAGAAGTATTTCATACGGGCCTCATTACAGCTAGGTCTGTTACTTTTCAATTTTTCTGGGGCTGCAAGATCCATGCGAAGTTTCTTGGGTCATCTTCGCCAAACAAAGATTTAGTAGTGGGCTTTGATCTCTATTGGAAGTTGGCTAAGTTAAGGGTCCTTCTAATAGGCCTTAAGTTTCGGAGTTACTTTTAGCCTTATACTATAGTCACTTCCCTATTTACCATACAACCTAGTCTGGCCCAACTCTCACCAGCCATAACCCAAATAATCCAAACCTTAGAAGATCTATGTTGTGCTAAAAACCATATTGAGTTCCTATTCAAAAACTCAAAACCTTTATAGACCAACCCAGCCTTTTACATATCCTTGCCATTCAAACTCAATGAGGATATTAACCCAACAAAGGCTACTCACCCTGGCATGACGCCTAAAGAACAAGAGTTAGCTTATCAAGAGTGTTCTCAACTTCTAGCCTATAGGCTTATTGAGCCTACTACTTCTGAATAGGCATGCCAGGCCTTTTATGTTAACAAAAGA
Organism: Omphalea diandra; assembly: GCA_949677035.1. Taxonomy (NCBI): domain Eukaryota; kingdom Viridiplantae; phylum Streptophyta; class Magnoliopsida; order Malpighiales; family Euphorbiaceae; genus Omphalea; species Omphalea diandra. Next base: position 1,889 of record CATIWR010239568.1, on the reverse strand, counting down.
TCAGAACAAGTCTGGGGCAAGAAATGACTTGTTATTGATTACCAGCCTTTAAATCAATTTCTCAGAGATAACAAATTTCCTCTGCCCAAAATCTCCTCACTGTTTGTTTATTTTTTGCAGGGAAAAATATTTTCTAAGTTTGATTTAAAAGTAGGTTTTTGAAAACTTGGAATTATTCTAAAGGACAGGCATAAAACTGCGTTCTGCATTCGAAATCAACACTACCAATGGATAGTAATGTCATTCGATCTTAAAACAACTCCCTCATTATTCCAAAAGGCAATGGTGAAAATTTGCGAACCTATCCTCGACAGTGATCTGGTCTATATTGATGATATCCTATTATTTTCACCTGATGTGGACTCTCATATTCACCTCCTCAAAAGGTTTATGAATCTGACTCAACAATATGGGATCATGTTGTGTCCCACTAAAATGATGATTGCAAAAGTTGAGATAGAATTTTTAGGGATGAAATTTAAAGATGGCCAATATCAACCAAGGCCCCACATAGCAGTTGAATTATTAAAGTTTCCAAACGAGAATCTCACACGTAAGCAAATCCAATAGTTTCTTGGCATTGCAAATTTTCTACATAGCTTTGTTCCCCACTATGCAAAGCATGCCAAACCTTTACAGTTAATGTTAAAGAAAGATTCTCCACAATGGGGTTCCAATCAGACACATGTAGTCAAAACACTAAAGTAAATGCTTCAACAGCTGCCATCATTACAGATTCCTTCTGATTGAAAAAGACTGCTTCAAACAGATGCCAATGACAACCACTGGGTGGCCATCCTACTTGAGGAAAAGGACAGAAGGAAAAGAATCTACTCACATGTAAGTGGGTCCTTCAATGAGTCAAAGAAGCATTATCAGTCAACTTTCAAGGAAATTATAACAGTAAAAAATGGGATTAAAAAATTTGAATTCCATTTAATTGGTCATCGATTCACTGTGCTCATGGACTGTTCGTCCTTTCCAAAAATCCTAGAAAATAAGAAGTCAGTGCTTAATCCATAATTGCTGAGGTAGAAAGACTGGTTCAATAAATATTATTTATAGGTAAAGCATACAAAAAGAGACTCCAATCTCATCCCTGATCTATTATGTAGACCTTAAAGTATCTCCTTCATCCACATAGCTTACCCAATTATAGCCATGACATCTTTGTCTTCTTCCTTCTTTCTAATAACAATAGACTCTTTATCAACTCACCCTCAAATATCATATTCGTCTTTCCTTAGAACAGGCACTCTACCTGAAGTTATTTACCTATAACCTACTCATAAATCTCTGACCTAGCCATCAAACAAATATTTTCCTATCAGACTATCCTCTTAAAAACCTTTGGTCCCATTTTCATGGTGGTCCTTGGGTTTCACCCATTTTATCCTTTTCTTAAGGTCTATACTTTCATGGACTTCACTACAGTACATGATGGGGGTTAGATTTGGGCTAAAGAATTGTTAATCTTCCTATGGTATTTTTGTCATCTTTATACCATAGCAATCGAAGTTAAGGCACTCCATTTTGGCCAATATCTCGAAAAGCTCAAGAGAAGGGTTGATCACAATCCTCATCCAATCACTTTTCTTGAGTGGTTGTAACCTTTGGATAAATGGATTGATGCCATGAAGGCAAGAATCTCTTATAACTCTCATAAAACGATGTTAAATAAAAGGGTTGTCTATACAGTTCACAGGCCATGCCTTGTTGGTCCTTCTGGTGTGACTCCATAGATGCTATGTAACATCCTCAACTCAAATCATATACATTTTAAATTACGTAATATTTAAATATATGCATTTGATAAATAAGCATTTAGGCATGTGAATTTGGAGAAAAAAAACAACAATGACACTTGCACTGTTGTAATTGGGATACTT
>CATIWR010239560.1:0-12645 GCA_949677035.1 Omphalea diandra | reverse complement strand
TATATATATATATATATATATATATATATATATATATATATATATATATAATTTTAGGATTATATATTAATTTTAATAATGTATATATGAAATATTAAATAAAAATATAAAAAATTAGGCATTGTAAATATACTATATATTTGTATACTTGAATATTACTTAATATAATTCTTTTTTATAATTATAAAAGTTATATTTTTAAAGATTTTATGCATTCAAAATAAATAACTTTATAATATATTCTACAATATGCATAACATGGATTAAAAGAATTATAATTATGAAATTTCAAAAAATAATAGATTTAAATTTAGGATTGAGTCAAAACTGAACCGAATTGATCTGAAATTAAAAAAAAAAGTGAATAGAATTGAATAACTAAACCAAATTGAATCAATTTTTTGATGTAATTCAGTCTGGGCCTTTTTGCACTTTGATTCGGCTTCGGTCCCTTAATTTTCAAAGGATTGAACTTCGGTCCGATCCTGATTATTTAAAAAAAAAAAATTAGACCAAACTAACCTATGTACACCCTTACTCAACCTATAATAAGATTTCTAGAAGTTGTAAAAAAAATAAGATTTCTATTTATAAACATGACAACTTAAAATGGAAAGGCCTTGCCTTTTCTTACAACATTGGTGAGAATGCTAGATCATCATCTTGAGATAGACATCATGTATGCAACAAAAATGTATCATATTAATACATAAGCATGTTGCCCCTTATGTAAAGATACATTTAAATGAGGCAAATAAACACCCTTAAAAATAACTTTTAAGCATAAAATATAACTAGACATGGGGAATAGAGATCCTTGGTTATTGCAACCTACCTCATTTCATACATTTCCAAGCTTAGAATTCCAAGAAATAAGCTAAAAATCAATGGAAGGAGAGAAAGAGGCATTGTTTTGAATAGTGTCTATAAGTAATGCATTGGTTTAGACCATAATGGTGTTTGTACAAACAATTAGGTGCCTATATAAGCCTTTAAGCATACTACTAGCAAAAAATAAGAAAAGAGAAAACAAGTAGAGAAAGGGAAAAGAAAAGGGGGAAATGGCCTATAATAACCTAGAAATTAGTTAATGGCCCTTAGAGGTACTTCAAATGGTGTTATTCTTCTCTAAAATGCAAAGATTTTAATGCAAAAGGGGTTATGCTTTTTTTTTTTTACCTTGAACCTTGGGTTTACGTGCATTACTATTGGATTTTCTATGAATGGAAAGGTGTGTTTAAGATCTGAACATATAATTTGGCAGTAATTTCTTAAAAAAAATTGACATCCTCCACCTTTTAAGAGATGGGCATTTATAAAGAGAAAAAGGGTGCAACTATGCAACATATGACAAAATTGCACCTTATCCTTCTCTTTCACTCTCTCTATATGAATAAGATCACTAAATATTCTAGAATTTAGGATTTTAAAGTTATCTATACAGCCAACCATTTGGCTAGCCAATTAGGCTAATTAGGTAACTATTCTAGGAAAAACATATTGTTTGGCATTTCATAGGTTGTTTATATAGCCATATACGTTGGACATATGGCTATGTAGATAACTTATGAAAACTCAAATTTTGTAGTTTTAGGTTTAGATGTTTGTGGGGGTAAGTTTAGCTCATGGTTTATCTAAACTTTTACCCTTTTGAGGTATTATTTTTCTTCACCCTATTAGGGATGAACTTAATATGGTTCTAATCATTGGGCTTGCATCCCAATAATAGAAAAATACAATAAACTCTTTTATAGGTATAATCAACTTGGCTTTTTCTAAAAGTGTGGTTCATGCTCCGTTTTCTTACACAGGGTAGTCTAACTCATCACATAGGGTTGTTTAGAGTGCACAAGGCTATTCACATTACCTTAGAGCAATTCAACTATTCTACGTAATTTTTACCAAACTTCTTCTAGTTAAATAAGGGTTGCAAAACTTAAACAAGGTTATTTACTTGGCTTGAGGGTGTTCCATTTTATGCAAAAGGCTATTTGCTTCTTGGCTTATTGTTTTATTTTTCTTTAATATTAAAGTTAGTCATTCTTGCTCTATAAAATAAGTCCCATCAAAATACAAACACTCAAATACAAATTTTAAAATTTTTTAACATTTTGTTATTATTTAAAACATATCATTAATTATGTGATTAAGGCAAATGCTTTATCAAGCCTGGGTTAACAAGTTTAATGAAATCTACCATGCATAATTTATTTTAAGATTTTAGAAATCATGGAATGGTTCTATGATAACAAGAGGATTAGAATCAGTCAAAATAAGTGGCCTTATTGAATTCAACCTTGCGTAAAAAGGTTCTTGTGATCTAATGTTTTGCCTTAAATTTAATGGTTTCACCTTTCAATTTTTTTTTTTTATGATTTCATAATATTATACCCGCCTTGTAAAGCTTAATAATTTGAATATAGAAAACAATTAGAAAATTGATTTTGAAAAACCTAGTTTGTGAATTGCCTAGTTTGACTTCTTGAGATTTAATTATTCTTGTTCTTGAATTATTTCTCCTATAATTAGTTACAAAATTTAAAATATTGATTTAAATCTATAAACATCAATTTATATTAAGAAATTTTTTTTTTCATTGTCCATAATTAATTTGTTTGACAAAGCAGAGAAAATAGGCTTAAAAGTAAGCCTTGTCCTTGATTAACTTGGTATGACTTGGCTAGCTATAAAAGGGGCTACCATCATGACTTAAGGCTATTTAGAAGTATTCTAAAGAGTCTTGAGCAATAGTGGGAAAGAATCATAGACTATCCAAATCATGGTTAGGTCTTGGGCAAATCTAAATAAGTAAATAGGACTTGAGCTAACCTAAACAATCATAACTAGCATTAAGGGTATGCGAATTGAGTTTTGCTAAAAAATTAAATATTGAAATTGACTTATTCAAATCTAGAATTTCTTGATTACACCATCTTTACTTGATATGGATATGTGTATTATAGAGTTAAATTGAATTATAAAACATTAGATCAAAAGCTCATTCTTGGTTGAACCTTGCATCTCTCTCTCTCTCTCTCTCTCTCTCTCTCCTATATGATTTTAAAGTTTTTGGTTCTTGATGAGAATTTTTCATCCTCTTATTTTTATTTTATAACTTTATTTTGAGAATTTGTTCTTGATTGCCTAAATTTGATTTAGGCATGTAATTGATTTTGCAAAATATGTTTTAGCAAGTATTTTGTTTGATTTGGAATCATTTGAAAGTTTGGATCCAAGCACAACTTATAAGAGTTTTGTTACCATTCATGGTGGCTTTAGAAAGTGTTATAAGACCATAAAGGAAGCAAAACACCTCCTATTATTGTCTAAAAGGTTAGATAAATTTTAAAGCTGATTATCTTCTAAAATAGAATTTAGCTTGGTTGATTTTTGGGAGAAATTTGATTTCTCCACTTTTCACATAACCATGGCTAAACACCTATTATGGCTTTGACCTTTACATGATGGGGAAGAAGGCTTCTAAAGTTAGGAGGTGACTCATTATTTTGGAGTCTAAATTAAACTATGTTTCCCACTTTTTAGTTTTTAGAACTTAGAATCCTAGTTTGACTAGGAAAGTTCTTGCTTAGATATTTTATTTTCCTAAGCCAATAATAAATTATTTTGATTAATATAATCAAATGTGCTATAATATAAAGTAATTTTTGTGTCACAAATAATTTTATTTATTAGTCATTAAAATATTTGTCATACTCTTTAAATTAGGGAACTAGGATAAATAGCTATCCTAATTGACAAGGGATTAAGAAATTATCTAAATCCTAACATAGAAATTCTAATTAATTCTAATATGATTAGAGTATGGATAATATAAGATATTAGTCAATATGAATTGATTAAATTATTTTATTAATTATTTAACCATATGTAATTAACTTATTTTGCGAAAAACTTAATTGCATATCATATATGATTATTATTCTAATATGTGATTAACATAAAAATGAAGCTTGAATTTTGAATTTTAAAGTTTCTAGGTTTAATTTTTAAGCTTACTAAACATTAAAAAATAGAAAATCAAAGTATTTATTCATAAGTTTAACTGTGCATATTTAATTTGATTAGTATACGTATAAGAGATTATTATGGACATTTAATTTCTATATGACATGTATGGTTGAATGATTGTCAATTTTGAGTTTATTTAATAAATAAGGCTTAGATGCTTCTCCTCTTTAATTTTTTAAGTTGTAAATTCTTTTCTCATCTCATTTATCTCAAATGTAACTTGTGATTTTTCAATAATTATGTAAATTTTAAATAATTATAAAATGCAATTAGATTAGAGTTTGTAACTTGGAGATCAAGCAATAAAAGATAAGGACACAAAGGCATCTTCTTATAATTATGATCGGTAAGGTAAAATAACTAAAATTAATCATCTAGTTTCCTAACATAACTCAAAGGAAACTAACTTAGATGTAATATCCACAATCATCCTAATAGAAATTTTAAAATCAAATTTAAATTCTACTAAGCTCGGATTATTGATGTACTTAAATTTATCCAGCCTTAACTTGATTAGAAACATTCCAAGTTTGATCCATTTTAAATCATCAAAATATTAATATTTCAAAATCAAAGTAATATTTTTTTATTTTAAATCAAAATTATAAATGATTTAATTTATAAAATTTAAAATAATCAAAAAATCATTTTTATATTTTAATTCAATAATGTGATCATACTTGTAAATATTTGAAAAAAAAAACTAAAATTGACATGAATTTGCACATGCAGACATAGTTTAACAGTGAAATATACCCAATGAAAAATGAAGATGTTAAATTCGATTTCTCTAGTTTAATAGTGAAATACACCCAATGAAAAATGGAGATGTTAAATTCGATTTCTCACTCCATCAATATAGTAGAAGCTATTAAAAAGGAAGGATTACCCTAATTATTTAGCCTATGATGCTGTTTTGGTCGATCTAAATTAATCCGATTCCAAAATTACCAGACATCAACTTCATCCATTTGAATACATTTGCGATCTCGAATACCCGCACATTTTTTTTATTCCAAAGTAGGCCCCAGATGCAAGGTCACCACGCGCCTTCAAGTGCATAAGAGTAGCAAGTGAAGAGCAAATTTGCCAATAGGAGCGAGGCAATCTCACCTTATCTATATTCCACAACCACAACCTTCATTACATTCGTCATCCTCTTCTTCCACATCACTTCTTTATCAAATATATCCACATCAGCTCACAATTATTACCCCAACTGTTTTTGTTAAAAGAAAATACTAAGTTTCAAATTTGATTTTTGTTCCAAGAGATTTTGCAGTAGCAATGGCAGCAATGAACTCTAGTGTTTTGGCATGCAACTATGCCATCTCAGGCACTGGATCATCTGAGCTTACCTCAAAGCTAACTTCTCTACCTGCAGCTGCATCCTCAGCCGTGTCTGGTCCCAAGTTACCTGTTATCAGAGCCCAACAAGCTAGAGCTTTTGATTCCAAAACTGAGGGAAGGAGAGGTGCTATGCTTTGTCTTGCAGGCAGCCTATTCATGTCTGCTGCTGCTGCTTGCGCTGCTAATGCTGGGGTCATCGAGGACTACCTTGAAAAGAGCAAAGCTAACAAGGTTTGTTCTTATAGTTTTTTCTTATATTTTGCCAGATAATTGCAGTTAGAGATCATGTTCGTGTGAATAATTATGACATGCCAATATTGTAATCATATATATGATAAATTAGTTTGCCAATAAATGTGTCCATATCAAGTCTTATTTTTATTTCTCGCCGTTGTAGGAATTGAATGACAAGAAAATTTTGGCCACCAGTGGTGCAAATTTTTCAAGAGCATACACAGTTGAATTTGGTTCATGCAAGTTCCCGGAGAACTTCACTGGCTGCCAAGATCTTGCCAAGCAAAAGGTCCAACTCATTAAACACATACGTGCGATTGCATCAATAATCTGTAGTGAATTTAGAAAACTATAATATTGATATCTTATAACTTGGTGTTCTTGGTGATTGCAGAAAGTGCCATTTATTTCTGTTGATTTGGAATTGGAGTGTGAAAGCAAAGACAAATACAAGTGCGGTTCTAACGTTTTCTGGAAATGGTGAAAGAGGCAAGCTTTCTGCTTAAGTATCCCCTTTTCCAGCATGTATCTAGTTTCCATGGAAGAAATTAAACTCTAGAGGTCTAAATTTTCCCTTCATGATTCTTCCTTCTCTATCTCGATTCTTGCTTAATATATAACTCTCGAGTCTGACGTCCTGAAAATTTGGATCAAGAGAGAGAAAAGCATTAAATATTTTAGTTTTGAACAGGTTAGTTTTAGAGAGCACAAACTGTTTCTCCTGTTTTATAATTTTGACCAACTAAACAAGCAATGACTAAATTTTTACGGACATTAACAACTAAAGTTTTCAGGCCATCGCTAAAACTTCAACTGCGAGTAACTAATAGGAGTTGAATTTAGCAACCTTTCTCGTTTGTTAGAATTTTATGCACAAATTCCTTCTAAAAGAAATTATGCATGAAATTGACCCTCTACATCTATAATCCATCTCGGCAAGCTAGGTCTTAATTAGATAGAGGTACCACTTCATTCCGAAACAATAAGACTTTAATGGGAAAATACCCCACCCAGAAAGTATATGAATGGAAAGGCATGAATATTTGTTTAGCAAGCAAGATAAATATGGTAGTTGTCGGTAGCCTTTCGTTTTTTCAGCTAGATCAATGCGTTGTTTTATTTTAATTATAGATTCCAGATTAAGAAATAGAGAAACCAGAATATTTGTGATAATGCAATGTATTTGCAACGTGCCAAAGGGGAAAATCATTTCTAGTTGGAATTTTTCTATTATGCAAAATAATAATAATAATAAAAGGAGGGGGGAGGGGGGTAGTTAAGATACATCATTATACGATGCAAAACAGAAGTAGATTTGAATTCGAAACTGGAACATAATTTTCTCCTCCAGGAAAGACTTTATTAAGATCAGATAAGATTAACAATGTTGTGGGATTGAGGATGCAACCTTTTAGGCCAAAAATCACTAAATGAAGAGGACCTCCAAAAATCTTGGAATCAATCAGACAAGCAGAAACTGCTGAAGTTAGTCACCTGACCACTGATCCGTTGTCTGATATAATACCGGCAGCATCTCAAGAACCTCTTGATGCAGCAGTCAGAGCAAGAGTTAAACAATTTACAACCCGCTTAACCTGATACTGTAATGTGATTCTCCATGTCAATCCAATCCAACCACAGCCATTATGTGGTTCTTCAACTCCCCTTGGTCAGTGCACAGTTGGAGACTGTCCATCAAATAAAATTGGAGTGGCCCTACAAGTTCAACCCAAATTCCAAAATACCATCCAGGTTGACCAGTGAAGCTCAAGAGCATGAACACCACGATGCAGAGACGTTATTCTGTAACTGGGTACATGGCATTGGAAATACCTTGTAGACAAATCCAGATACAAATTCACAATGCCATGGTGCAGATGATGCCAAGCCAATCAGTGTAACATTCTTCATGCATATTTCACCAAATGGTGCGTCCTTCATTCCCTGCAAAATAGGGGCTTTTGTTGAATTGAAACTAACCACATTACTTATAGAAACACCTTTCACAACCGGAATTGCCTGTGGATCCCACCCTTCATCAGGATGATCATTGGCACCTCTACTGAACCTAATAGGAATCTTGACTCTCTCCATTGTTATATTGCTTATAGTAATATTTGATATGACGCCTCCTCTGCCTTTGTCAGTTTTTATTCTGACTCCTGCTGCTGAATCCCAGATACGAAAATCTTCAATTGTTACATTAAAAATCCCTCCAGACATCTCGCTACCTATTCCAACCCCTGAGCAAGTTGACGTGGTGCCAGAAATTCTCCTCACTATAATGTTTGAGCTTGGACGAGCCATCTTGATGCCGTACTGATCCCACCCACTCTTCACAGCTACAAGATCATCCCCACTCTCTATGTAACAGTCCTCAATGCATACATTGGTGCTTGAGTCTGCAAAACAAAAGACGAGAAAAAAAAATGCAAAATGTTGATCCTTTTCTTCCCCCTCCAAGCTTCAACTAATGTTTACAAGGAAAAGCAAGGAACACACCTGGGTCTATACCATCCGTATTTGGTGCATTCAAGGGGGCCAAAATTGTCATGTCTTTAACCACAACGTTACTGAAACAAATTTGAGCTAATGTTGTTAAACTGTATTATTCAAGTTCAAGCAAAAATTAAGGAAAGATACAAGGGAAGTGAACAAGCACACAAACAAAAATTGCTTATGGGTATTAATTTCAATTATATCCTATATACTTATGCCCCCTAGTGAAACTAAGATATTATTCAACACAATAGAAGAGGGGGACAAAAATCAACATATTCAAGGACAGAATCTAAAATGGGTAAGAATCCATAAAAGGCAAACATGATAATAAGTTTTCTGCAGAAAAGTGATTACTGGGGGAGAGTTCAGCTTTATGTCATTTAAATATTTTATGTTTTCTTATTCAAGAGGATATACATCTCAGTTCATTTTCATCAGCCATAATAGCATGGGTCAATAATATTCTTTTTTTTTTCTTTTTCACAAAAAACATATATTCTGATAAGCATTCAAGTTGGCTACAATAAAATGATTAAAAGAAAAAAGACAACACCTGCAGTAAACAGGGTGTATGGTCCAGAAAGGAGAATTGCGAAAGGTGAGATTGGAGATGAGAATATTTTGAGAGTTCATTAATTCTACAAGATGGCCTCTTGTGTGCTCCAAAGTTCTGTTCCACCATAATTCCCACCACATCTTTCCTTGACCGTCAATTGTCCCATTGTGCCCTGCAAAACTAAATTAACTGGTAAAAATCTATGGTCAAACTTTCAGAAGAAAAAATAAAAAAGCAAAATTTTAGGAAGTCCTGAAATGACTTTTTAACATGGTATTCCTGCCAAGCCACTCTATTCTTGAACACATTGTGTAATAAACTTGAGGCTTTTGTTCAAGAATATTGAGTAGCCATTGTTTCTCAGTGTGCTAAGCCCCCATTTGGAAGCTCAATTTTTGAGAGAATTGAAAAGAAATTAATTCTATTTTAATGATTCTCTTGTTTTGGAAAGACTATATGTAAAAGAATTTAATTCTATCATTTCAACAAAGAAACTATTTGATGAGAAAATTAAAGAATTTTATTGATGATTCATAAATTAACTTTTATTCCAAACAAAAAAAAGTTCTATTAATAAAGTGAAAAAATTCTACAATAGAATGGCTTGGCAGCAATACCACACTAAAAAGGCCAAAAGGAACTTTGAATATAACATGCAACGTGCTATGAAAATTGTTCAAATATAAACTAGTTAAATTATTATGAAAACTCTGTAGTTATTCCTATTGTAAAATACCTAAGGCATGTAGAAAGCAGATGTAGCTGTTTGATTTCATGTTAGTTGCAGTTTTCAAAGTAATCATCTACCAAAATTCTTTTTGATACAAGTAAATGAGAGAGCTTCTCTTCTTTGTAGTTTACATCACTTTATTGATCAGACTGCCAGCAAATGTGCAACCTAAAAAGGGCAATTGTCAAAAATTATTGCTCTTTCTGGATAGTTCCAAACTCTAGTATAATTATTGGAGTCCATCAATATATTGGTTTGCACTCAAAAAATCTCCACACACTAATCTACCACCTACAATCACCATTCTTAGCATCAAGTATTGCAACTCTCACTTTTTATTGATCAATTATTAAGGATGCTAAAACTTCCAGGTAGTTTCTCCTAATGCTACTAAAATAAATATTCCTCTCAATTTGAAATAAGGAAGAGACAAAACTTCGCTTCTCTATAGTAGGTGTCCATGGCATAACACAGCTTTCTACTTAATTCATGAAATATAACAAAACAAAATTTTGCTCATAAATATTTAACAACTGCCTAATAACTGCTTAAATATGAAGCACACCCCAGAATCACGATTATGAATTTGGTAAAATTGAAGGAAAAAAAAAAAAGACAAAAACTATCAGCATAAAGAATTCTGTGTGTTTAGGGCACTGTAATAGCATGTGAACATCCTGGGTACCTGTAATAACAACATTGGTAAGTCCATTTCCATGAATAAGGCTAATATGTCTTCCTCCTAATCTCTCTCTCCCTCTTCCATAAGAAGGCAATGGCGCTATTATAGGCCATTCCTTTGGGTCCTACAATTCAAACAAAAAAACAAAAAAAAAAAAGAGCAATAACAATGCGTTAAATTAATTATATACTTGAAATTATTATTCCTATTAAAATTAATTTTGTCACTAGTTCCTGACAAGATAAGAGAATATACTTTCCACTTGACGCAGATTTAACCTAATGACACAATGATCCATAAATCAATTCAAGAACAGAGAATAACTCAATTTCAGATAGATAACAATCTAATACCTAATCCTAAACCATCCATGCATTTGGCATTTACTGTCGTTGCAGTAAACGAGGAAAGGGATACTAATAAAAAGTGGGTCCCATAAAATGCACTTATACACCGACCTGCCACCTTTCTCTTTTACACAAGAAGAAGCGCTGCATAAGGGAAAGGCACAAGCATGATAATCATATGGTTAAAACTAGAGAAATATTTCAACCATGGTAATTAAATTCGATTTCTCCTTTTGCAACCAAAAAAATTATCAACTAAAAGCATTCTTAAATTCTTCTTCCTATTCTTTTCACGTCTCAAAAGCCAACCTTTCGATCTCCAACAACACATCATCACAAACCTAACCTTACTTTTTCATAGACCATGACAAAACTTAAAATAAACATAAATCATTTAACCAAAATTCAAAATTGAAATATATAGAATAAATAAATTAGAAATCTACCGATAACCGATTAACTATCACTCAATATAAACCAAAGAAATAAAAATGACCCTAACCCGAAATTCTGCATTTATTTTTTAGGGAAAAAAAAAAAAGAAAAAATATTATTATTATTTTTTTTTTCAAAAAGGTTTGGAATACCTGAGAGCCCAAAATAACGGCACCCTCTTGAAGAAAAAGGGTGAAATTACTGGTAAGGTTAAAGCTTCCCGTAAGCCACCGGCCCTTGGGGACATTAAGCTGGGACCCACCTCTGTCACAAAAACGATCCATGTAGCGTACGGCCCTCCGAAACGTTTCTGAATTAGACGTTTTTCCATCTCCAACCCCACCAAAATCCGTTAGGGACATCACAATTTTCCTCCTTGGCAATAACTCTTCGAGGAATCCAACACAGCTTCGGACATCCCCTGAGGCACGCTGTTCTGATACGAGGTGTATCGGATAAATGGTTCTGGTGGTAATTTGGAAGGACAAAAGCGCTATAAGAGTGATCAACAGAAGAAGCGGTGACCACGATAGCCTGCTTATCGTACCCATGATTGCACCTTTGAGTTTTTGCTTCTGATAATCCATTAAATTATAATCTGGCATGCATGGATATGATAATTCAATAGAATTTTGATTTTACAATCTGATTTATTTCGTATCTTTCGCCCAATGATAAAATGGGTCAGATTCTCCAGATCAGACTACGGAAAAAAAATAAAAAAAGGGGAAAGAACAAAATAAAAATGAAGTAGAAGATGCCCAGATTCCAAATAAACAAATTCAAACTTGGGAAAAAAAAATGCTTCTGATAGGAAAAAGAAATGGATGTGCCAATACGGCGGTTTTGTCGTGTTTTTCAACGTCTTTTAAAAAGTCTATCTTGTGATGGAAGATAGAAGGTGAGTTAGGTGCAAAGGAACCGCTATTCACGGGCCAAAAATGTTCTCTCATTTCTCTCTTGCTTTTGACGCATAAGGAAGATGGATGGCATGCGCTGAGCTGTATTGAAACGGCATCCGTATATTCGACACGTGAGATTGACCATTGTTGATCAAAGCCATGTTTTCGTTTGATTATCTAAAATCTATTCTGTGGGACACTGCTTGAGGGCTAATTGATATTATTTAAAAATTATTCCTATATTATATTATTTAGCGGTTTACTATAGAACACTATTTAATTCAAATTAAAAAATTAAATTAAATCATATTAATTTAAAATTTTATATTTAATAATTTAATTTAGTTCGTCTGAAATTTTTAAAAAATTCAGTTATTTTAATTCTTCAAATTTTAAATTTAAAATTTTTACAAAATTGAATCAAATTTAATTTATGTATCTCAAATTTTTTATTTTATTTTAAGATGAATATTTATTTTAAAATAATATATTAACTTTTTTATATGTATTTGTGTTTAAATAAAAATTTTTTAAAAATAATGTTATTATAAAAATCTAATAAATTTTAATATAAAAAATATAAAGAAATAAAAAAATTCAATTACATTGAGTCTTAAAATAATTCAAATTAAAAAATTAAATTAAATCAAATCAAAATATTTCAATTTGATTTGATTTGGTGTTAAATATTATTCAATTCGATTCATTTTATAAAATATAATTTTATTTTTTCGGTTATAATTGATTTGTTTTAATTCAATTCACTTTGAATTGAATGTCAAACCTTTTATATATATATATATATATATATATATATATATATATATATATATATATATATATAATTTTTTTTTTGTGAAACAGAATATATATTAAAA
>CATIWR010239542.1:0-17904 GCA_949677035.1 Omphalea diandra | reverse complement strand
AATTACAACTCTCTCTCTCAGTGTTTAATCGACAGATATCTTGAGACTAACTAATTCCTGGTCCCTAGCCTTACACATACTTTATATATATATATATATATATATATATATATATATATATATATATATATATATATATTGGATTATGTATGTAAGATGAATCAACCTTTATGCATATATATTTTTGGACATGAATGTCTAGAGTTGTAAATGAAAATGGTGGTTACATCCTTACCCTTATGTAGAACACAAGTCTAAAGTTTTAATTCAAAGATCAAAATAAGATAAATCCTTAAATCCCAATTATATCTCTAGAAAAGTTATTTCTAGCAACCTAAGTTATAAATATTTAATTTGTGTTAATCTCAGTCTTAAATTGACTAAGTAATTTAAGATCTATATTAAACAAGTTTGCGAAATTATTGAGCACACTTAACAATCTCACAAAGTCCTTCCAAGAACTCAAGAAGAGAATCAATCTCACAAATAGCTTTAAGCAAAAAGGAATAATGATCTATATGCGGGTTTGAATACCCTTACAAAGTGAAGTTTATTATATATAAATGGTCTAAACTCCTAAATAAAGTTTTATCTAAATAGAAGATACACTTTAGAAAAGAATCATAGTTAAATAGGAAAGAAACAACTCAAAATTTGCTTAATAAAAATAAGAAAATAGAACGTTCTTGAGGTGCAAGACTAGGATGCACGTCCATGTGCCATTGTGATATTTTCTTTACAAATTCTACCTCGACACATGACTTTGTCTCAAAGTCTTGTGTCTGCCTTGCATTTTCTAGAGGTCATGCTCGAACAAGAGTTCCTCTTACAACATCTTTTCTTGTGATCCTTGCTTAGCTTTTTTTTTTCTCTTTTTTTTATTTTTATTATATTTATCATTACTTTAAATTAGCCTAGATCGCCCTTGTGGGTGTTTAATCTAGTGGGCTACTCATTTTTACTTTTGCCACCTTTTTGCATTTTCAACCTAATGAGCATAAATTATTTTTTATTCTTTTCTTTTCTTCTTTTTTATATATGGATGTAATAGAGGTTGGGACTATTGGCTTCCTTGACTATGCATGCAAGGCTTTACTACCCATAACATCATTAGAACCGTCACTACTATTATCGAGTAGGCCAAGTGGATGTCCCACATCACTACCATTGACATTTATTGGAGCTGCCCATGGTCAAATTTGCCGCATGTTACCCTGAGAACTTATGGGGATTGCATCATTCATCTTGCCTTGGCTTATGGCACATTTTATGATCCATCTCGCATGCATTACCAATTCATCACTCATGAGTTTAAAGTATAATTCCTCTTTTTATTTGTAGAAGGCCCCTTATCCCAATGCTTCTTGGATAAAATTAAAGCTACATGGACTAGCTGCCACATCTATGACTTATACATTGGTAAAGACTTTCACCTTGATAATGACACTGGCTACATGGCATGGTTGCATGATCTTTAGAGCTATAGGCATCACATTAGCAAGTGGTAGGCAATGATCTTTCATAGAAAAGACTATTTTATATTTACTTCTAGTTCAAAAGCATGTATGACTTATTCACTTTAGTTATGAAATGTAATTCCATCTAATATTATGCTTAGCAAGAATCATTTACATTTTGCACATTACACATTAAGTAAGTACATAAATTATATTTTTAATATTGGTATATTAGATCATGAATTTTCTTGCTCAGTGCCTCTATCTTGCTAATCCTTTGCTCATTCATCCATGTCTTCTCCCTTGTCACCTAATTATCCTATCAATGGTCCCCAAATGCTCGATCGCACTCTCTCGACTTTTACTCATATTTATTATACTCTAAGTTTGGCCTAAGCTACCCTTTCAAGTTTTCGACTTAGTAAACTTATATATTTCCTTCCTTTTTTTTCTTTTTATTTTTTATGCTCTAACTTTTCCCTAAGCTACCATTTCGAATGTTTAACTTAGCAAACTTACATATTTCCTTCTCTTTTGTTTTTTCTTTTTAGTTTTTATGCCCTAACTTTTGCCTAAGCCACCCTTTTGACCTTTAACATAGTGGGCCAATTTCATTTTTCTCACACCTCACACGAAGTACTTTTTCAACCTATCAAGGTTCACTAGTTTGGTAAAATTCATTACCATCCATATATGCTAATTTCATTGCACTACCCAAGTATATTTGTTTGACCACATAGGGGTCTTCCCAATTCAATCTAAACTTTCCTTAGGGATCTTAAGTATGTGGTTGGACAACTTACAACCTTAGATACCAACCTTTATCATGATCGACTTAATTTTACTATTGAAAGTGCGAGCCATCCTAACCTGATACAATTGGATGTGGCAGAAGGCCTTCAACCTCTTCTCATCCAATAAAGCCTGTTATTCCAGCTTACTCCTCATCCATTGGTACATAGAAATGCCAAATTCAACCAGTACCTATAACAACTTTACTTATACCTTAATTGGTAATACTGCCTCCATCCTGTAAACTAGGGAGTACGACATCATCGCAGTTGATGTCTTTGCAATAGTTTGATAACCCCATAAGGCAAATGGTAACTTCTCACACCAATCCTTTTTTTTTTTTTAATAATACAAACTAGGTTATGAAGTACCTAATTCATATACTATGTTTAGTAATGCCCAAGATGATCAAGAATCAAGAACAAGCTTTAATCTTCAAATCCCAGCTAGACCTTTAGAAAACTTATTTCTAGTAACCTAAGTTATAAAGATTTAAAGTTTGTTAACTCAAATCCCTAAATTAACTAAGCAATTTAAAGATTAGAATTAACCAATTTGTGAAATTCTCTTTACTTAACAATCTCTTTAAGTCCTATAAAGAATTCAAGAAGAGAAATCAATCTCTTATTGTTGTTAGCTAAAAAAATGTCCACTTAGTTTATTAATGTAGAATTGGGGTTTAAATGCCTTTACAGAACCTTAAAGAAACTCTAAAAATTACCTTAAGTTTGGCCAAACAAGTCTTAGTCGATTACATGAGTTCTCCTAACTCTAAACTAACAAACTAGTTAACTATAGCTAAATAACTAAAGAAAGCATGCCATTGGCCACCAAGATTCGACCATGCTTACTTTTAATAGTCAAAGTCCTTTATTTAAGGTTCCTTACAGATATAAAATAGCTAATTAAAGATTCCTAACTAAACTAGGATAGGTATTCATCCAATGAGAGCTCTTCTTGAAATCCTTACAAATCATGGAAGATCTTAGAAGAATCTTGATGAATTTTGAAGAATCTTTAAAAATCTTACTAATCTTTAAAGGAATCTTGAAATAGTCTTGTCCAAATATCTTAAGTCGTCTTAAGATGACTAAGCTTTGTCTTAAAATAACCCTATTTTTAAAACATGTTATGGTCAAAATAAGACAATTTTATTTTTTATAAAAAGCTTATTTTTAAGACACAAGCTAACTAGTTAAGCTTGTCTTGTCCTAACAAATCATGTCTTGAA
Organism: Omphalea diandra; assembly: GCA_949677035.1. NCBI lineage: Eukaryota > Viridiplantae > Streptophyta > Magnoliopsida > Malpighiales > Euphorbiaceae > Omphalea > Omphalea diandra. The sequence continues at coordinate 14,424 of CATIWR010239542.1, read as the reverse complement.
CTTAAAATTTCAACTCTAGCTAGATTGTTGGACTTTTCAGTAGGGACCTATTAAAAGTATTTTAAATTGAAATTACATTTATTTGGGCCTTGTTTAGGCTTGGATAAGACCCATTAGTGAAACCCCTAAATGCGTCAAATGGACAATTTTACGTTGAATGCTCCATCTTGCTTCCATCTTCAATTAGGCCAAGTCCATATATTATCCTCTCTTAAACAAAGACTCCAATAGCTCTTTAAAACCCTTTTAGCCTTTTCCCTATCATTGGACCTTAGATTTTAAGTGGATATTTGGGCATACATCCCTTACTTACATCATTCCCTCATTCTTCAAGATGATTCATCCTCAAATCAAATCCTTCATCAAAATCAAAAGAAGATAAATCAACAATATTAAAAGTAGCACTAACATTATAATCATTCAACAAGTCTAATTTAAAAGCATTATCATTAATTATTTCAATCACTTGAAATGGTCCATCTCCCCTATGATTAAGTTTACTTTTCCTATGATTGGGAAATATTTTTTTCTAAAGTGTACCTAAACCTAATCTCCTAGTTCAAAAACAACTCTAACTCTACACTTATTTTCATTTTCAGTAACTTGTTCATTACTCTTTTATAGGCTTAAGTGCACCTTTTTATACAATTGTTTAACAAATTCAACCTTCTTTTTGCCTTCTACATCAACACATAAGTTAGAAGGAATAGGGGTTAAATCTAATGGACTTAATGGTATAAAACCATAAACAATTTCAAAATGGCAATAATGTATGAAAGAATGTACACTCCTATTATATACAAACTCTATGTGTTGAAAGCACTCCTCCCATGACTTTAAGTTCTTTTTAATCGAAACTCTTAAAAGTTACACTAAGGTTCTATCTACAACTTCAGTTTGACCATCAGTTTGTAGGTGACAAGTAATAGAAAATAACAATTTAATACCTAACTTACCCTACAAGGTTTTCCAAAAGAAACTAAAAAATTTAGCATCCCTATCACTAACAATAGATCTAGGCATACCATGCAATCTTACAATTTCTTTGAAAAACAAATTTGCAATGTTATTGGCATCACCAGTTTGATGACATGCAATGAAGTATGCCATTTTAGAAAATCTATCAACAACCACAAAAATAGAATCATTACCATGTTTCGACCTAGGCAAACCTAAAACAAAATCTAGAGATATGTCGACCCAAGGTAAACTAGGAATGGGTAAAGGAATATAAACACCATGTGGTTTAGAGGTAGATATAGCTTGTTTGCATGCAACACTTTTTTAACAAATTCTTTGAACATCAAGTTTCATATTTGGCCAATAAAAGTGTTCATGTAAGATGTTTAGAGTCTTTTAGACTCTAAAGTGTCCCATAAGCCCACTACTATGGGCTTTCCTAACCAATAGCTCACGCAAATAACTCTTAGGCACATAAAGTTTTTTATTCTTAAACAAATATCCATCATACCTAAAGAATTTTTCCTAAGCTCCCTTTTTATAAATTGCAAAGTAAAAAGTGAAATCAAGATCTTCAACCTACAAATCTTTGATATACTAACCAAGCAATTTAGAATCTAGAATAGAGATAAAAGTATACCTCTTTAATAATGCATCGACCATTATGTTTTCCTTACCTTGTTTATAGCTTATGACGTATGGAAAAGACTCAATAAATTTACTCCATTTAGAATGTCTTTATTTAATTTTTGCTTCCCTTAAAGGTATTTTAAAGATTTATGGTCTGTATGGATTACAAACTCTTTGGACCAAAAATAGTGTTGCCATGTTTGCATAGTCCTAATCAATGCATACATCTCCTTATCATAGGTTGGGTATTTTAAAATAGGCCCACTAAGTTTTTTAATAAAGAATGCAATTAACCTTCCTTTTTGCATTAAAACCGTGTTAATGCCTAAACCTGATGCATCACCTTCAATTTCAAAAATATTAGCAAAGTTAGTCAAAGCTAATAAAAGAGCACTAGTTAATTAGATTTTAACAAATCACAGCCATATTGTTGTGCCTCCCTTATTTGAAGCCAACACTCTTTTTGATAATTTCAGTTAAGAGGGCTGCAATAGCACTAAAATCCTTTATAAACCTCCTATAAAAACTTGCCAACCCATGAAAAGATCTTACTTTATTGGTATTAGTAGGATTTGGCCAAGCCTTAATGGAACTTACCTTTTCTTCATGAACTTCAATGCCATTTTCCTTAATAATAAAACCAAGAAAAACAAGCTTATTAGTACAAAAAGAACACTTTTTAAAATTAGCAAATAACATTTCTTGCACAACACCTCAAAGCCTATCCTAACATGCTTTAAATGTTATTTTAATGATTTAGAATAAACAATAATGTCATCAAAATATACAACTACTAATTTGCCTAAATATGCACACAAGATATGGTTTATCAATCTCATGAAAGTACTAAGGGTATTAATTAGCCTAAAAAACAAAACTAACTTTTGATACAAGCCATATTTTTTTAAAAGCTATTTTCCATTCATTCATTTCACGCATTCTAATTTGAAGGTAACCACTCTTTAGATCAATTTTAGAAAATATGCCAGCACCATGCAATTCATCTAGCATCTCATATAGCCTAGGAATTAGATGCCTATATTTAATAGTTATCTTGCTAATTGCCATATAATCTACACACATGCTCCAAGAACCATCATTTTAGGCACAGGTAAAATAGGTACGACACATGGACTTACACTTTCTCTTACCAAACCTTTATTTATTAGCTCCTTTACTTACCTTTGAAGCTCCTTTGTCTCCTCAGGATTACTTCTATAGGCTAGTCTATTTTGAATTTGTAAGCTAGGTGTAAAGTCAATTTAGCATTTTATACCTCTTAAAGGTGGTAATCCTTTTGGCACTTCCTCATGAAACAAATTTGAAAAGTCATGCAATAAAGAAACAAAAGAACTAGGAAGAAATTGTGTTAGATCATCTTTAAAAGAATAGAGAGCAAATCACACATCCTTATATAAAAGCATAGCCATGGGTATTTTGGCTAGTAAGGCTTTCCTCATATCACTCTCTTTTTTTGCATAAAAACTCTTTTTCACACCCTCTACATTTACATGCCTCTCTTTTTTCTTTTAAGGATCCTCTCAATCCTCTTTTTTAATCACCCTTTTCTAACACCCCTCTATTGTTTTCTCAAAACTCTTCTTTTGCTTCATTGATTTTTTTTTCTAGCTTAAATGCACTTTCTCTCTCTCTCTCTCTCTCTCTCTTATTACTTTTGGTCCTTACAAATTTATTAAGCAGATAAAAAGGATAGTACAATATGTTTTCCCTCAAAATAAAACTCATAAACATTAGAGAACCCATCATGCTTTGCCCTCCTACCAAATTGCAAAGGCCACCCCAATAATATGTGACTAGCTCGCATAGGTATGACATCACAAAGAACCTCATCTTTATATTTGCTAACTGAAAATACAATCTTAACTTTCTTTGTAACTTGTAATTCCCTACTATCATTCAACCATTGCAAGTTACAAGGTTTTAGATGTTCCAAAGTTGGTTATTTCATCTTTTCAATAAGATAGATACTAACTACATTAATGCAACTACCACTATCAATTATAACAAGACAAAGATTACCATTAATTTTACACCTAACATGAAATATATTTTCCCTTTGTTCTTTATCATCTTTAATTTGAGCACTTAAAGAACGTATAGTTATAAAAATTTATTTACTATTTACCTCATTAGGGTCTTCATCAACATCATTAGCATCTTCTGAAAGAGACATATATGGATCCATTTCATAACCATCTTCACTTATGATTTCACCATCCCTTAGAACCATAATGCACTTGTTAGGACAATCTCGTGCCATATGACCACTTCTTTGGCACTTAAAACATGTAATAAACTTATTCTTCCTCCTTTGTTAAGTTCAGCCTTAATAGGAACATTAGGCTTCCCTCCTTCCTTTAGCTTAGGTGGTTCGGTTTTGGGTTTATTCATAGGCTTATCAACTCTTTTAAATTTATTTGTCCAGGAAGAAAAAGAGAAATTGGACTTAGAATGCTTACACCTTAGTTTCTTTTCCACCTTAAGTGCATTGTGGTACAAGCCCTCCAAGGCATTATAGGGGTACATCTCTACTTGCTTAACGATCTCTTTGTTGAGCCCAATAAGAAATCTAGTTGTGGTTTGTTCCATAGTTTCATCAATTTCAGCCCTAACCAAAGTTACTTCTAACTTTTGATAGTACTCTTTTATACTCTTTCCCCTAACACTTGTCTTTGTAATTTGTTGTGCAAATCCCTATAATAATGACTAGGTACAAAATGCTTTCTCATGACCCTTTTCATCTCTTTCTAAGTACTAATGGGATTATCCCCACATCTTTTCCTAGAATACATAATTTTATCCCATCATACAATAACATAATTAATAAACTCTATAACTACAAGCTTTACTTTCTTTTCCTCCCTATAATTATGACATTCAAATACAAATTCTGCTTTCTTTCCCCATGACAAATAAGTTGTATAATCACTCTTGCCATTAAAAGGAAGAATCTTTAACTTGATGCCACTTAGATTGCCATCTTGCTTGTTAAACTTCTAGGAACATTCTTCATGTGAATTGCATTCCTTAACATCATGGATGATTCTCCTGTGCCTTGGTTGCCTAGGATTGATATATGTATTATTGGCATTAAAGGCATTTTAGATGCTCCTAAGTTGCTCTTTCACCTCTTTAAACTCTTATTACATAAGGGCCATAGTATCCTGCATAGCTTTTATTGGCCTAGTGCAACAAGAAGGGGAGTCGAATTGGTGAGAGATTAAAAAATTTAAAAGAAGGGTAAGGTGTTTAGAGAGTTAAGAAAGAATAGAGAAAAATAAACACAAGATGTTTATAGTGGTTCAGGTGTTAACGAACGCTACGTTCACTCTCCAATTCTTCACAACTGGGTATTCCACTAAACTAAATTGGTGTTTTCAAGCTCACACCTAATTTATACAATTTGTATTTTATGGTTCACACACAACCCTTACAATTTGTGTTTTTAGGCTCACACAAAACCTTTCACAATTATTTTGGATAGGCTCATACTTCAACCTCTTACAAGATTTTTGGAAGTTAGGCTAACTTTTAACCTTCTTATAAAGATGTTTAATGCGAACAACAAACAATCAATAGCACATAAAGAAGAGTAAGAAGAGTGAGTAGCAAATTTGCAAGATTTTGGTTACAATAAATGAAATTCTCTTGCATTTACATCTATTTGGTGGTATATTTATAGGCAACAACCACCAAATAGATGTTACTCAAAAACTATCCCAAAACCTCCAAATTGTGTTAGGCAGATTTTGCATTAAATGTCTGTTAAGCGAAAGTCACAGTCGTGACTTGCATTTTGCAATCACGATTTTCCAATTTACATTAAGGAATCGAAAAATGTGGCAAAGAACCTCATTTTATGTCTAACAGCTAGTCCATGTCTCCTTCACCCATTGGTTATTCAAGAAATATAACCATTGTGTTTAACCAACTACTCAAAAGTCACAGTAGCGATTGAACTTTCTATTAGATGCGCCCCGAATTCCTCTATTCGGTGAGGAGACAACACTTTCTTGAGTTGCAGTCACGATATATGCTTCACCCTCATGATTTTTGATATTCCAACAATTGTTTTGGACACTTGGCGTGCTCTGGTTGCAGACTTGGTTTCCTCCTTTGTTACTATGAAATTCGTGGTCGCAATATAGGACAAGAATGCCACTGTGAATTCCTCTATGAATCAAGCAAGCTAGCTTCCTTCTGCTGTATTGCGACTATGAATTCATCTATGAATTTTTCTAGCCTAGCTTTATCCATCCTCATTGCAAGGTCGCAGTTGCAAATTAGGGGATACTAACCATAAATTTGGATGTCCTTCTCAAGGTTGAAGATTTTGACTACCATTTAACTTCCAATAAAAAAATATCTTATAAACTGAAAAATAACAATTAAACAAAACATTAAAACTAATCAACAACAATTAAACAAAACATTAGAGCTAATCAATCTTCATTATCAAGATCAAAAGAGCCTTATGACTTAGTGACCAACCAAGTCCAACAATCTCCTCCTTTTGATTTTGACAACTTAGATTGATATTAAAGAAAATCAAATGCATGTGTTGTCAAGTTTGGATGGTCAATGATCAATTAATCAAAGAATAATTAAAGAATTCTAAGATTGGAAAAATAGAGCTCCAATAGCTATTACTCCCCCTCAACTTATACTTTTCTTATGCACATTACTTATTCTCTCCCAATGTTATTCTCTCTCCCTTTGGCAAAATAAAAAAATGTAAATTTTAAAGAGTGAATGAAGTGCATAAATTGAGATAGAGTAATCATAAAAAGCAAATAAGTACATAAAAACTAACTTAACATATGAATTGCAATCTCATAATATGAAGTAATGAATTACAAAGCAAACATTTTTATTTATTTAATAGACTATGGGATCACAAGCTTTACATCAAGAACATAGAAGAAATAATAGAAAAAGGAATCATAAAGACAATCTAAAATATGAGAGAACAATCATCGTCTCAAAAATCATCAATGTCTTCATTCGCCCCTCCACTTTGAGCTTCATCACCCTCCTCAACCTCTTGGTTATCCTCCTCTTTAAGTGTGTCCTTCCAATCTTCAAAATCTGGAAGATGTTAGCAAGTAGCACCTACTTTCTTCTAAAGGTCCACTAGATTACTATATAGGTGGGAGAGGAGGAGAAATCATCTCTTGATCATCCTTATCATCTTGTCAAGCTTTTTATTGATGGAGGCAATAGTGGTTTCGGCTTTGGGTTTAGGTTAGAGAGGTGGAACAAGTTGTGTTTCCTTTTAAATGACTAGCCTTTTTCTTTTGGAGGCTTGCGAGGCCTCTAATTTCTTTGCCCTGAAAGCACCCAATGTATATGTATAAGAATTAGGGTGTATGGCTTTGGAGTTATTAAAGTAGGGCAAGTCTATAAATTTTGTGATGGAAGAAGCTTCTTAGTCAGGAATTTTTCGTTTTCCTCATTAAGAGCACTGATGTAATGGTAGATGGCAGTGACACGGGAGGGAAGAAGAAACTGACTCTTAGGTTTTGTACTAATATGGATTAATTGATCCACAAGATAACAGTCGGTTTGTATTGGTTTGTTCTTGGTGAGACAGAAAAGAAAATCAAAATCCTTTTAAGATACTTTCTCATTACCATCCCCTCTTGCATTAATAGACAAGGTGATGATATGGTGAAGTAGCCAAAAGGTAGGAATGTATTTGGCCAAAAAGGTTTAGGGGTCATGTTTGGTCTTAATAGAAATTTCATACTAAAACGCAGAGTAGATAATATCAATGACGGATATGATAAATGAAATGTCATCCCCAACTTAAAAAGATTTGAATGTTGCTCAAAGGTAATGTAAAAAAGGTCCCCAAAGGCTTGAAATACTAACCCATATTAGCCAGTACTATATTCTACTCTCTGACTCAAAGTCACGATGCACATAAGCTCCCGCACAATCTTCTCATATCCAAGCTCATCACAGAAAATGAATTTGTTCCACCATAAGTTTAAGAGAAATATATGGATCTCGTCCTTGATGCCTAGTGACTTAAGGAGGAATATTGAGGGAATTTTGTTTGGTAGGATTATCTTAGAGAAGTTTGCCTTCTACTAATCTTTCTCCTTATTTGTGATTCCTTTCATCATGTGTAGGGCCAGTGGTCTAAAAGGTTATGCTACTGCCTTGCCTTTTTTTATTCTTGAGGCTTTCTTGGGGGCTATTGTGAATGAGGGACAATTAGAAGATGTTTGAGAGTAAGGAAGAAGAGAGATGAAGGTTTCTAGCAAGAGTGAGTATAAACACTGTTGCAGGGGGTTTATATAGGTCAAGAAAGGATGTGAAAATGGCCATAAACAATAAAAAAACCATTTAATAAAGGGATGTGAATGGTTGGTAGTCAAATCAGTTAAATGCAGGTAGTTACTCAAATTCGTGACAGCGACTTGCAAGTCGCGACTGTTAATTATAAAATATTTGAGTAACAGACAAAAAATTCTCAGGAAATGACATGGTCAACAGTCAAAACATTTAAACTTTGAATAAATTCACAATAGGGAATGAAAGTGTAACTGTGAATTGATGGTTGATAGTCGAATAATGAGTGCCTATAAATCATGACCATGAATCAACGAGTAGTGATCGCGAATTACAAGGCAGTAAAGATAGCTATGAAAGGATAAGACTTAACTTTCTAGGTTGTGATATACTTAATATATTTATGCTTAATTCATGTAAATTGGCATAAAGAGGAACAATTACACACGAAATTAAGACATCCAAAGATATAAATAACACTTACATCATACACATAATAATCAATCAAGTATGAGTAATGCATCATACAAGGAGCACTCTAACATATCCAATTTTTCAATTCAAGGAGCTTCCATCAAGAATTCTGAACTCACTTTTAAATGAAGTTCATCATTTCGTCAATGAGAGATTTTTTGAAAATGTTGCAAATTCATGATTTGTGTTTATAAATTCCAACACAACATCACCACTTTGGACATTATCTCTAAGAAAATGATGCCTAATGTCTATAAGTTTTCTCCTAGAGTGTTGGATGGGATTCTTTGAAAGATTTAATGCACTAGTGTTGTCACATTTAATGGGAATATGATCAACAACTTTGCCATAATCCATTAACTGTTATTTCATCCAAAGGACTTGGGTGCAACGACAACCCACAACTACATATCAGCTTTGGCGGTGGATAAGGCAACCAAAACTTGCTTCTTACTAAACTAAGACACTAAACACTTTTCTATGAATTGGCAAGTTTCAGAAGTGCTCTTTCTATCTATAAGTGTACCAGCATAATCCGCATCTAAATAACCTATGAGGCTAAATGAAGAATCTCTAGGATACCATAAACCTAGATGTAATATCCCATATAAATATTTGAAAATCCTTTTAACAACATTTAAATGAGATTCTTTAAGACAAGATTAAAATCTAGCACACATGCATACACTAAACATTATATTAGGTCTATAAGTGATAAGATAGAGTAAAGAACCAATCATACCTCAATATCTCTTCTCTTCAATCGACTTACCCGATTCGTCCTTGTCCAACTTGATGGTAGCACTCATTGGTGTTTTTACTACTTTATATCCTTCCATACCAAATTTCTTGAGAATGTCCTTTGTGTATTTGGCTTGGTTGATGAAGATTCCTTCTTTGGTTTGCTTGATTTGTAGACCAAGGAAAAACTCGAGCTCTCCCATCATGCTCATCTCAAATTCCCTAGTCATACACTTAGCAAAATCCTTACAAAGAGATTTATTAGTAGCACCAAAAATGATATCATTCAGATAAATTTGCACTATTAGTGTATCATGATTATGCCTTTTGATAAACAAAGTTGTATCAATCTTCCCCTATTCAAAATCATTTTGTAAAAGAAAAAAACTAAGCCTTTCATACCAAGCTCTCGGAGCTTGTTTCAAACCATACAAGGCTCTATTCAATTTAATTTGGAAAAATATGTGATTCAAAACTAGGTGTTCAACATAAACTTCCTCCTCAATGACACCATTTAAGAAAGCACTTTTGACATCCATTTGAAATAGTTTGAATTTCATGTCACATGCATATGCTAAAAGAATCCTAATGGCCTCTAATCTTGCTACGAGGGCATAGGTTTCATCATAGTCAATTCCTTCCTCTTGGTTGTAACCTATCAACCAATCTAGCCTTATTTCTAATAATGAACCCTTGCTCATCTAACTTATTACTAAACACCCCTTTGTAACCTATAATAGGGCGTTCCTTAAGCCTATGAACAAGTTCCCACACATTATTTCTCTCAAATTGGTTGAGTTCCTCTTGCATAGTAATCACCCAACTCTCATCATCAAGAGCCTCATTAATAGATTTTAGCTCAAATTGATAAATAAAAAAAAAAGTAAGATTATTATCTAAAGTGTTAAGTTGACTTCGAGTGCTTATACCTTTGGATGTATCACCAATGATTAAGTCCTTAAGGTGATCCTTAGAAAATCTCTAATCCTTGGGAAGATCTTTGTTTGGTATTCCATTTATTGATGTAAAGTTCTTCGTTGGACTAGGTTGATTTAACCTAAGTCATAAACTTCTTTTGATCTTGATAATAGAGATTGATTAATTCTAATACTTCCATTAAGTGTTGTTTTACATAAGTTAGACTTTTTTATTGGAAGTTAGATGGAGTTCAAAATCTCTAACCTTGAAAAGGTCACTCTAATTCGTGGTGTGTGTATGGTAAATCGCGACCACGAATCAATCACAATAAAGGATGAAGCTAAGACAAAAGAAATCACGAGCTATCTCGCTGCCGCGAACCAAGCAAAAATTTCCAAGTCTTAGTTACAGAGGAATTCGTGGTGAATGTCGCATCTGAGTTATGACTACGACTTTTATAATGACAAATGAGGGAACCAAAGCCACAACCACAACATGCCAAGTGTTCTAGGAGTCCGTTCAAAGATCAAAAATCATGAGGGCAAAAATTCAGTAGCGACCTAGACTCAAGGAGTTGAAGTTTCTTCTTTAAATAAAGGAATTCACAGTCTCAGTCATGCTCAAGGCATTGTTGTCTCGCGACCGCGACTTTTGAGAGTGGTTAGAACATAACGACTATATTTTCCTAGATGAACAATGAAAAGCTGACACGTTGACCAGCCATTACAAATGAGGTTTTTCGCCGAAATTTTTAGCTCCTTTATGGAAATTAGAAATTTGTGACTACGAAAAGGTAGTAGTGACCGTGACTACAGCCTGATAAGTATTTAATGTTGAATCTGCCTAACACATCTTGGACATTTCTTGATTGTTTTAGTCCAACATTTCTTTGGTGGATATGAGCTATAAATATTCCACCAAACAAATTAAATACTAAGAGAATTCATTAATTTGTAACCATACTCTTGCTAATTTGCTACTCATTCCTTCAATTCTCATTTATGCTTTTATGATTGTTTGGTGTGAGCAATAATAAACACCATTGTAAGAGGTTTTAGTGTGAGCCTTGAAAACACTTGTAAGAGGTTTTAAGGTGAGCCTTGAAAACACTTGTAAAAGGTTTTTGTGTGAGCCTAGAAAACACAAATTGTAAATGTCTAGTGTGAGCTTGGAAACACGTATTGAGTTGAGTGAAACACCCAATTATAGAGAATTGGGGAGTGGATATAGGGTTAGTTAACACCCGAACCATTATAAACACTTGTGTCAATATCCTTCTTCTTCTACTCATCTTCTTAATCACATTAACCCTCTTTTTTATTTTTAAATTAATCATCAATTCAAGCCCCCCTTTTTGGTGGCCTAGGCCAACAAGTGGTATTAGAGCCAAGTCTCACTAACAACCTTAATTGGGTGAGTAAAGATCATGGCACAAGAAGGAATCCACTCATACCTTAAGCCTTACTTTGATGGAGCTTACTATACTCATTAGAAGTATAGGATGGAGATTTTTCTTGATACGGATTTGGTGGTACTTTGTGATGTTATGGTTAAAGAATGGAAGCCACCCACCAAAGTGGTGGATGGGAGTGAATGACTCATTCCTAAAGAAGAGTGGGTTGAAGCACAAAGAAGATCAAATTGCATGAATAAGAGAGCCATAGCAATTCTTTTAAGCTTTCTCTCGAAAGAAGAGATTGGAAAAGTGCAACATTACCAAATAGCCCATGGGATATGGAAAGCACTAAAGAACTATCACAAAGGCAACACCTTGGTGAATTTCAGCTAGCTAGAGATGTATGTGACGGAGTGGAGTTTATCATGATGAAAAAGGATGAGAGCATCATCGGCATGACCAATAGACTCCTAGCAATTGTCACCAACATGAAGAAGTTTGGCAGGATTCTCACAAATCATGAGGTAAACTCCACAATTTTAAAGTTTTTGCCTCTTGAAAAGTTTGGTGCTAGAGTGTGCAGTATCCAAGAATCCAATCCAAAAATAGGGGAAGTGCTAACGAATGTCTTGATAGGCAAAATCTTAACTCATGAGTTAGCCTTAAAGAAAGATGAGTAGATGAAGAAAATAACGGGTCAAAAAGAAAATCTGAAAAGCATGAAAAAAAAAACCTTGGCACTTAAATCTAGTTCTAAAGATAAGGAAGTCGAGGTTAGTTCAAATGAAGAAAAAAGTGATAAGGAGGAAGAGGAACTAGTAATACTCTCTAGAAGGACCAAAGAGCTCATTAGAAGAAGAAACGAAAGAAGAACCTTCAAGAAAGCTACTCCTAATCCTAAAAAGAGATCAATCGAAGTCACTTTTTATGAGTGTGGCAAGCAAGGCCACAACAAATATGTTTCTCCCAAGATAAATTAGAAGAAGAAAGGGTACAAAGAGAAGAGGAAAAGCTTCATATCCACTTGGGATTATAGCTCAAGTGAGGATGATGAGGATGAACAGATTGCCAATATATGTTTTATGGCTCAAGAAGACTCTCCAAATGAGGTAAGCACTTTATCTCATTCTCATTTTGATTATGATAACTTAAATGATGTAGATGAAGAGCTTATAAAAGCTCTCACAATGAGATATGACAAGTATAATTAACAAATGAAATCTTACAAGAATAAATGTTTAAAATTGGAGGATGATTTCAAATCCCTAAATAATTTTGTGAGTGAATTGAGGACTTCAAATGAAGAACTCAAAAAAGCTATGGAAAATTTTTCTAAATCATCTTTATCATTAGCTTCATTAAGAAAAGAGAATAACTCACTAAAAGGAGAAGTCATTGAGCTTAGAAGCTCTATCTCAAAATTTCGTAAGGGTAAGGAAGCTTTAGATACACTTATAGTATCATAAAGGGCACCCTTTATTAGGCATGGTCTAGGTTTCAATGAAGTCTCAACCTCTACATCTACACTAATTAAGTTCATTAGAGTCTCAACACCTCAAACTTCATGCAATGAGGTTGTTGATAAGAAAAGTGCCCAAAGCACTAAACCCCCAATGCCTAAGGGTAAAGGGAAAACACAACATGGCTCAAAGCCTACTTCAAGTAAAGGCAATCATGCTTATATGTATAATAAGAAGCATGTTAATTTCAACACACATAAAAAATTCACATCTACACCCATATATGCATGCTCATGTTCTTACACATAACCAAAGTATAAGAAGGCCTCCTCCTCATACTAAGATTGTGCATATGAGAAAGACTCACAACTCTAAATTCCAATGTCATTATTGCATGAGGTATGGACATATTAATATTTATTGTTACATTAGGAAGGCTCACCATAAATTAAAGGAGCATTAAATACCTAACACTCTAGGACCCATGTATGCTTGGGTACTAAAGAAGAGATTATTTATTTGTGTTGTGTAAGGATGTTTGGCAGCCACCAATGAATCAAATGATTGGCATATGGATAGTGGATGCTTAAAGCACATGACAGACAATAGGAAACTATTCATGTCCTTGAAAGTAAAAGAAGGTGGTAATGTCACATTTGGTAATAATGCCAAGGGTAAGGTAAGTGGCATTGGAACCATTGGTAAGAATGGTTGCTCTTTAATTAATGATGTTTTGTTAATTGATGGCTTAAAACATAATTTATCAAGTGTAAGTCAATTGTGTGACAAAGGTAATAAAGTCACCTTTGACCCTAGCGAATGACGAGTTACCACATTAGTGGATAAAGAGTTGTTTTTAAGGGTGAAAGGAAAGGCAATACCTACTCAATTAACTTAGACAATTTGGCTAACTAATCTTTTAAGTGTCTTATATCTCTTAGTAATGAAGCTTGGTTATGGTATAGAAGACTTAGACATGCTAGCATGGAGCTCTTACAAAGTATATCTAAAGGAAAGCTAGTGGAAGGTCTTTCCAAGCTAAGTTTCTCAAAAGACAAGACATATGGTCCTTGCCAAATAGGGAAGCAGCATCAAGCTTCCTTCAAAGCTAAAAATGTTGTAAGTTCATCTAGACCCCTTCAACTAATTCATAAAGACTAGATAAGACCTACTAGGAGTGCTAGCTTTAGTGGAAAACATTATGTACTAGTCCTAGTTGATGATTATTCTAGGTTTACTTAGTTATCCTTTCTAGCTCATAAGTATGATACCTTTGAAGCTTTCAAAAGTTTTGCAAAAAGAAATTAAAATGAAAAGGGTTACTTCATTTCTTCCATAAGAAGTAAGCATGGAAACGAATTTCAAAATGAAACTTTTGAATCTTATTATGTAACGACCATTTTCATTTACATAACTCATATCATTCATGTTCAAAATACATATGCATATAGGTTTTATCCATCCTACACACAATCAAACATTTACTTGATGCACATCTATGTATATGACACCAGAAGAGAGAGA
>CATIWR010239516.1:0-50313 GCA_949677035.1 Omphalea diandra | reverse complement strand
TATATATATATATATATAATGTTGTATGAAATTGAATATTAATCATCGCTTTCCATAATATGAACAAGAACATTTACCATTTTTACTGACATACGAATATTAACTATCGTTTTCCATAATATTTCATTGATGTACTAAATTTTTTTTTAAAACATTTGTTCGCCACTTAAAATAGTGGACGAAACAATTCAAGCATAATAAATATTCTCTCGTTCATCAGCTAAATTACAAATCAGAATGATAAAACATTCGCTCGTTCGCCCATTTAACTAGCGGACTAATTACATACATAAACGTTACGTTTGTGTCTATAAAATTATTCTTGTATAAACTAATTTTCATAATTTTATTCAATATTACTTTTAATAATATTTTATTGATGTGCTAAATTTTTTTCTAAAATATTTGTTCGTCTCTTATAATAGCGGGCAAAATCATTAAAAAAATTTAATTGAATTTATATTTTTTTATATTTTACTTTAAAATATTTTAATACTTTATTTTATAATATTTTATGTATTTTATTATTATATTATATTTTAAAATATATAATAATTTTATTATAATATTATATAATACTTTTATTATGTTATGTTATAATAAAATTATAAAGTATTAAAATATTCTGCTGCAAGTTGCAGCAGAGGCTACGTCGTAGCCTGCTACATGGCTGCTCTGCAAGGGGGGTCTAAAAAATTTTTGTTTACTAGTATAACTGGCGGACGAAAAGTAAAAAATTTCAAAAAAAAAAAAACATTCATCTACAGTAACATCTGCTAATTTAACTGGCGGACGAAGACTGTTGACTATCTTTTTTCCCTAATTATTTTTTCAATTGTTTTATTTTTATAAATATTTTTTAATTTATAATATTTCTCTTTTTTTTTTTTACACTAATTTCAAAATTACCCTGATGTCGGGACTATTATAAAAGAATTGGGCTGAACCGAAAGTTAGACGTTTTAAAATAAACAAAGTTGTTCACCGTAGAATAAAGGAAGGATAGTTGTTAGTGCTTCACCAGTTTTTAATGTTGGAAAAAGAAAGACTCACGATGTGAAGAATATGGCAGAAGAGGTTGTTGGTTTGCAGTGCTTGGTTCAAAACAAATCAAAAATTATTATTATGGATGGCGGTGTGGGGGAGGCTCTTGAGCAGCCCCGCCGAACTCAACGAGACTTTTTAGTGGAAATCTCCAGGGGATGGGTAACCCCTAGATCATACGAGCTCTAAAAAATTTCTTGACTGATCATTACCCAGGTGTTGTCTTCCTTATGGAGACCAAACTTTGAAAAAACATGTAGATACGTTTAAATTTTCTTTTCTTGTCTTTAATGTTTTTTATGTTGATGCACTGGGGAGAAGTGGAGGCTTGATGCTGTTATGGGGGAAGAATATTGATATTACTATTCTTGGCTACTCTTTAAACCACGTTGATTTCCAAGTTAATGATAATCATAGGAATGGTGTTTGGAGGAGTTCGGATATCTATGATCGGCCAGATGGTGCCTTGAGATTTAGGACCTAGGAATTAATGAAAGAGCTCTCTCCTTCTTCTTCTCTTCCTTGGCTCTATTTTGGTGATTTTAACGAAATTTTATTTCATTATGGGAAGAAAGGGGGTCGTAGAAAACTTGAAAGATTATTGGAGGGCTTCAGGCGTCCTATGGATGATTGTGGTTTTAGAGACTTGGGTTATATGGAGCATGGTTTTACCAAGAGCAATGGAAGGAGTGGAAAGATTCTAGTGAAGGAACGATTGGATAGATTTTTAGCTAATTTGGAGTAGGAGCTGTTGTGGCCAAAAGTTGGGGTTAGACATCACTATAAGCTTGCTAGTGATCATTCTCCAATCTTTCTTTGTACGGAGGGCTTTGATAACTGGAATAATGTCAAAACTAAATCATTCCATTTCGGGGCGATGTGTATAAGGGATCAGTGGTGTGAGGAATTTCGAGTCAATTGTTTCTTTTCGGGGTAGAATGCGTAACTATACTAGAGCCCTTTCTCAATGGAATAAGGAGTCTTTTGTGCATATTCAAAGACAGATTAAGCAATATGTCAGTCGTTCACAAAAATTGAGAGATTTTTTTTGGTGGGGGGGGGGGGAGGGGCGGGGCGGGGGGCGGGCGGTTGCCCCAGCGTATAGATAAGCCTATATGGAGACCCAAGATGAGCTTCTTTTCAGGGAGGAAGTGATGTGGAGGCAACGGTGCGTGTACCACGGTTGGAGAATGGGGACAAAAAACCAAATTTTTTCATATGAAAGCATCCTAAAAAGGGAAGGAATTTAATTAATGGTGTGTGGAGGAGTGGTGATGAAGTTGAAAAAAATTGTCTCAGACGATTACGTTGACTTGTTTACAAGTCAAGAACCAAGGGACTTTAATCAGACTGTTAATGCAACTGATTTTTGTTTGTCTCCTGATTGATGTGAACCATTATCTCTTCGTTTCTCTGCTGATGAAATCATTAAAGCTCTTAAACAAATGATGGTATGCCTGCTCTTTCTTTGTAGAAATTTTGGCATGTAGTGGGGCCTGAGGTAATCAATCTTGTTTTGTCTTTTCTCAATTCAAAAGCTATGCCTTCTGAACATAACCCACAGTTTTGTAACTTTAATACCTAAAGGGTCTTCTCCTGTGTCTATGAAACACTTGTGTCCTATTAGGCTTTGTAATGTTGCGTATAAGTTAGTTTCTAAGGTTTTAGCAAATAGGTCAAAGTCAGTTCTTCCTTCTCTTATTCACCTTCTCACAGTGCTTTCGCGCCTAACCGTCTTATAGCTGCCAATGTGATTATTCCTTTTAAAATTTTTCACTCAATGAAGCCTAGAATGAAGGGGAAAAGAAGGGAATTTTGCTTTTAAATTGGATACGAGTAAATTTTATGATTAGGTTGAATGGCTATACTTAGAGAGAGTACTTTTAAAGATGAATTTTCCTTCCCGCTTTGTTAGTTTGATTATGAGTTGTTTAGCTTCAATTTCTTTTTCTTTTTTGATTAATAGGCAACCTAAGGGCTTCCTCAAGCTAAGTAGATGTCTTTGATAGGGAGACCCAATCTAGCCCTACTTGTTTTTGTTATATGCAGAAGGTTTATAAGCATTGATTAGGCAAGCTGAGAGGAACAAAGAGATTCATGTAGTGAAGGTGTGTAGGGAAGTCTGACCATTTCTCATCTTTTCTTTGCAAATGATAGTATATTGTTTGATAGAACCACTAGTATAAAATGTGCAAAGATCCAGGAAATGCTTGCATGGTATGAGAAAGAATTGAGGCAGAAAATTAATTTTGGGAAGTCAGAGGTCTCCTTTAGCTACAATGTGCCCTAGAATGTTCGTGACAATATTAAATCTAAGCCTGGCGTGTCGATGTGGGTCAACATCCTAAGTACTTGGGCCTCCTAACTTTAATTGGTAAATCAAAGAAGAGCATCTTTGGGTTTCTTAAAGAGAGAATTTGTAAAAAATTGAAAGGATGGAAAGCAAAAGCTTTATTTGCTGCAGGGAAGGAGGTGTTAATAAAATCCATGGCACAAGCAATTCCTTCCTATATCATGAGTTGTTTCTTCCTTCTAACTTCTTTCTGTAATTAGATCCAGAGTATGATTAGTGGTTCTAGTGGGGTAATACACAAACAGATAAGAAAATTTGTTGGAGTAGTTGGAGTAAAATGTGCAGTACAAAAACTGAAGGTAGGTTGGGGTTTCGACATGTCCATGATTTTAACAAGGCCTCTTTAGCTAAATAGGGTTGGAGACTTCTATGCTATGAAGATTCTCTCATGACAAAAGTTTTGAAAGCAAAATATTATACTCGTGGTGATTTTACGAAGGCCAAGGAGGGTTACCAATCAAGTTTTGTTTGGTGTAGTATTCTCGGTGCTAGAGATGCGTTGGACGAAGGCTTGTGCTGGAGAGTTGGTGATGGCAGCGACTTAAAGTGTGGAGGGACAATTGGATTATTGGTGGAGAGAGGACGAAATCAATTTTGCAATGAGAGCTCCCCGATGATGCTACAATGAGCTCACCAATTAATGAAACCTCGCATAGATTGAAAAGAGATGTGGTTAATAGGTGTTCTTGTCTTTTGAAGCAACATCAATCCTTGCAATTCCTCTGAGTGATTGTTTCTGTTTGACAAGCAATTTTGGCCCCATACAAAGGTTGGTAATTATAGTGTAAAGGCGGGGCATCACATGTTTCGCAGCAGAACGAATACTCAAGTCCATACAGCACCCTGGAACAGCTCTCAAAGCCTGTGGTGGAAGTTCATATGGAACCTCTCAGTCCCTCCCAAGGTACGCCATTTCTTATGGAGGTTATTGACGGGTTTTCTTCTAAGTTATGATGTGGTTGCTAGACGAGGTATACCTGTCCAGATTTCTTGTCGGGTTAATTTGTAAGAGGGTGTAAAAAAAAAAAAAAAAAGATATTTAATGAAAAATGATGAATGAAAAAATGTTTATAAAAATGTGGTAATTTAAAAATTATTTAACGAAGAGGAGCAGTCAAAATAGTTAATCTGTCAATTTCAACAGCTAAGGTTGAGATTTAATAGCTATAGATATTTATTAAATTAACATTTGGTTTGCCACTTAAAGTGACGGACCAAATATCAGTTCAATTGAAACAGTATATGATTTCAAATATCATTTTTATGTGCATGCAATTGAAACAGTGTGTGTATATATATATATATATATATATATATATATATATATATATATATATGTGTGTGTGTGTGTGTTTTTCTTTTATTATATAATATATAATTATATTTTATTATATATATTATTTATTTATATATATACTATTATATTTATATAATATAAATAATAGAGTAAAAGATGGTAAAAAAAATTAAAATTAGTGAAAGATAATAATTAAAAAATAATTATAAAAATAAAGTAATTAAAAAATATTTAACAAAAAAGAGTAGTCAAATTAGTTCATTCTTTTTATTATTATAATATATAATTATATTTTAATATATATATATTATTTATTTATATTTATACATACTATTATATTTATTTATATTATATATTATATAGAAAAAATAAATAATATTATTATTCTATATGACTACGGATATAGAAGCAGTGATCTTCGACAATGGGTAAATTCAATGAGAAACAATCCTAAATTCAAAATTAACAAATAAAGATTCACAGAATTATAGAGATTGTTGTGAATATTTGTTGCAACAAATATTTTTTTGCTATGCAGAGATTCACGGGATTGTAGAGATATACACTAAAATTTCTGTTATACCAAAGATTCTAACATGCTAAAATCTATACGACAGCAGAGCTGAATATCTTTAATATATAACAAGTAGACTAATACTCTCTTTTTTTTTTCTCTACTTAAAATTTATTTAAATGTGTATACTCATTTCTTTACTTAAAAAAATATCTATTTGATCTTAACTAAATAGGATTCAAATTATACAATATATTTATTTAATATGAAATATATCTTAACTATATTTATTTATTATATAATATATTTATTTATTTATTTTAAAATAATAATAATATTTATTTATTTTATATATTTATAAAATATAGCATATAATTTTATTTTAAAATTTTATAATTACAACACTCCTTTATATATTATTACAAATAAAATTATTCACTCCATTAAAAAATCATAATACCAATTTTTAATTTATAAACTCTAACAACAATATTTTAGCAACATCATTATTTTTATTGATATTCAATCATAATATCTATCCAAATTCATTTTAATGTATATTAATATTTTTAAGCACTCCATTTAAAATATTTAATTTTATATTATACTGTTTTCTTTATTTTTAAATATCATACATAATACATATAATTTTGATTTCATTTTTAAAATTATGAAACTACTTTATTCTAATGTATATTAAAATTTTTCAGCATCCTAGTAAATATAATAAATTTTACATTATAATATTTTCTTTTAATATTGTTTATTGTAGCAATTTATAAATTTTTTTCATTTACTTTTAAATATAAATCACAATATATATAATTTTATTATAATTTTCACTAAATTTTACAGTTATTACTTTATATATTATTATATATAAAATTATTTACTTTATTAAAATTATAACACTAATGTTTTATTGATAAACTCTATTAACACTTCTTTAACGATACTATTTTTTTATAATATTCCCTAATAATATTTATCTAATTTAATTTTGATTTCTATTAAAATTTTTCATTATGTGAGTTAATATATTTAATTTTACATTATAATTTTTTCTTTAAGTATTATTTTATCTAAATATTTTCTAAAATTTTCATAATTTATTTATTAATTATTGCACATATTATTTCCTCTTTTTCATTATATTTTAAATTCATGATAATATTTTAATTCCTAAGAAATAAATAACAACACTAATTCATCATTTATATATTTTGTTATGAATAATTTTGATATAATTACATCATTAATTTGGTTTATTTTCTGAAAATAAAAATTTACACTACTAAATAATTCTTTTAATTAAATATTTCTAATTTGAAATAACAAAGGTGGTGGCGCAACATTTCTTTTAAAGATTCAAAAGCATGACATATGGACAATTTTTTTTTTTTTTAATTCATTGTCCCGATTTTAAGAGTAGCGGACTAGGAAAGGGACAATCCTAATCTCCCTAGTCCGCTACTTTTATTAAGGGACTATCACAAAAATCCTACCCTTCCTTAAATGTTTGATATAATATAATTAATTATAATAAAATATGATCAAATTCAAAATCAATCGAATTATTAAATTAAAATTTCATTTGATTATATTACTTACATTTGATTATATCATATCAAATACTACCTTAAATTCATAAATATTTTTCACTTCTATCTATGTCATTAAATATTTTTTTAATGGGTATAACATTCCTATATATATATATTGTTGAATTTATTTGCAAATGATTTTATGTATTTGGTATGCTATAAAATAAAAATAGAATTTATTTGAAATGAAATAAATTTTATGTTTAGTTTCAGTATAAAATTTAATAAAATATTTTATTTTTATAAAATATCTTTATGTTATTCTTTAAAAAATTTTGCAAATGTAAAAACTTTTTTAAAAAAAAGGAAAAAGAGAGAATAAAGAAAAATGAGAGAAAAAGGAGAGTAAAGAAAGAATTAAAAAAGAAAAAAGAAAATGGAAAAAAGATAGAAAGTAAAAAATATTATCTAAGAGTGTTTTTATCATAATGAAAAACAATTTTGCAATTCTAAAATTTATTTAAAATTTATCAAATTTAGTAAAATTTAATTTAATTATCATCAACATTTCAAAATTTTAATAAAATAAAGTTTCCATTTATATCAAACATATAAAATATATATTTAAAAATAAATTCCATAAAATTATAAATTTTATTTATACTAAACACATTCTACAATTTTAAATTTTTTGGTAGCTTCATATATATCAAAATCTTTCTGGAAAAGAAATATATGAACCATAATATTTGATCTGTATGTACAAATGGAAACATACATAGTAATTGGATGATATGGTCAAGGCAAAATCTTGCCTCGTATACCATGTCAATAGCAACTGAAGACTACCCAACAAATTCTGTCCGGAATTTGCTCTAAGGTCATTTTCGTAATTAAAAATATCAGATTTTATTTTTTTTTATTTTATCTTCCATCACAAATAATGATAAAAATAAAATGTTGTTTTATTTAATAATTTTAAAAAAATTAAATAACTTCATACGTCTCACCATATCAAATAATAAAATATTTAAAATTAAATATGAAATTAAAATACATAATTTTTATATTTTTTATTTTAAGTAAAAACAAAAGCTATTAACACTGTCCAAACTTTTATTACATTTCATTCTATTTTAAAAAATCAGTCATATAAATACCTTATTTTAGAGTTTCAACTCTACCTCCACTGTTCATTCTATTTACATTTTTTTATTTACACTATGAAAGCTCTACTGCTCTTCCCATCAAGTTCTTGACCATGGTCACAGCAATTTTTATCCTGAAATGGCATTGTTAATGCATCATTTTTTAAGTTCACTAGCATGCGGTCCTTTTTGGTGCTCAGCCAACCTACAGCTTTCAATGTCTTGAGGGCGAGCATGGCAGAATTCCCTTTCCTGTGCTGCTCTTCTGTACCCAGACAGTGCACCTAAATGACCACACACTCATTCTTGCTCGGCTGAGTTACTTTTCCTCATTCATTGCTCGCTCCAAGTAGGATTTATCAATAAGCACAATTCTTTCTCTGTTTTATTTTTCCAACTTCAACAGCGGCCGCCATAGGTAGGAACTCTCCGCCACCAACAGTTGAGGACCTCATAGCCGAAGGCCTAGAGCCCAAACCTATGCTTCATGAATAATTACCCAACTTGTTGTCCAACAACAGGAGTCCTCACAAACCGACGGAATTTAAATCTGAATTTGATTTCGATGTTAAATTTGATTTTGAATTTTTCTTGGTTTTCCTTATTAAGATTGTAAATTTGAAAAAAATGAATTGTTCTTCTTTTCTCGTTAATTGCCAAATACACCGTCTATATTCTATAATTTGCAACAAAAAATGATGATCTGGCAGATATACTAACTAACTTTGCTAAGATCAATAAATTAGTTACAAGAGATTAATTCCCACCAAGCTTCCGTTTGACAAATCTGTTGAGGACATTATAACTGCCATAAACCAGCTCCTTTCAATATGAAGAAGAAGACCTTCATGCGCTATCATTTATAAAATACAAAACGCACCGTCTAATTAAAACGTAAATCTCCGCCTTTCTTCTTCAGCAATACAACGTGTGGCAAGTTTAGTCTTTTCGATTTTTAATCTGTTGGCTAAAACTAGCTGTTGAGCCCAAAAGTTGCTATGCTCATAGTAGCCCCCCTCAAGCTGGAGAGTAAAGATTCATAAATCCTAGCTAGCGAAGGAAGAGATGAAACATAGAAGAAGGATGGGGCTTGATGAAGAAATCAGCGAGCTGAGCTTCAGACTTGATGGGAAGAAGATGAAGGATAACAGATTGATTATCATAAAACATCAAGGTCGGTTGTGGATGAGATAAATGAAGATCACGAAGAAGATACAAGAACCATTAAAGTTCACATGTGGTGGTAACCATGGCCCTGTATTCAACTTCAGCACAGGACTTGGCTACAATAGTTTGCTTTTTGGAACGCCAAGCAACTAAAGCAGAACCAAGAAAAATGCAATATCGAGTAATGGATTGTGAGAGATGGGACATTGAGCCCAGTCTGAGTCACTAAAAGATTGCAATTAAAGATTATTGTTCATACTAAAGAACAAACCTTGGCCAGGAGCAGACTTTAAATACCTCAAAACACGATGCGCTGCTTGAAGATGCTACTCAGTGGGAGAATCCACATGATGAGACAATTGTTGAACAGCAAAAGATATATCTAGTCTAGTATAAGTTAAGTACATGAGTTTGCCAATTAACTTGCGCAAAGATGAGTTATCTAGTAGTAAAGGAGGGTTATCAAGCTTACTGCCAGGAACCAAAGGAGTAGCAACAGGTTTTGGGCCAAGTAATCCAGTTTCTTCAAGCAACTCTAGAGTATACTTTCATTGGCAAATGTTAATGCCTTGAGAACTCCTTACAACTTCAAAGCTAAGAAGTACTTGAGGGCACCAAGATCTTTGATTTTAAAGGCATGATGCATTTAATTTTTTACTGAAGTAATCTCATTCAAATCATTGTTGGCAAGTATGACATCGTCTACACCCACTAACAAAGCAATAAAGGTAGTGTTAGTAGTTTTAACAAACAAGATAAAGTCTGCATGTGCCTGGGTAAACTGAAGACTAAAGAGACCTTGAGACAACTTGGCATACCATTGTCTGCTAACCTATCTAAGTCCATACAAAGACTTATTCAACTTCCAAACTTGGTTAGGTTTATTAGTGTGAACACTAGGAGGGACCTCCATATATACTTCTTCACTTAGATCCCTATGTAAGAAGGCATTATTAATGTCTAGCTGTTCTAAGTGCCACCCGTTTGCTGCTGAGACAGCTAATAGTTTTCGAATTGTAGCCATTTTGGCAACTAGGGAAAATGTATCAAGATAGTCCACCCCTCTTGTTATGTGAATCCTTTAACAACAAGCCTAGCCTTATACCGTTCCACACTCCCATCATATCTGCATTTTACTTTATAAACCCATTTATAACCTATAGGTTGTTTTATGAGGAGGGAGATCCACAATGTCCCAGGCATGATTTGCATCTAGTGCTTGCAATTTTGCATTCATTGCATAGTTCCATTCTTTTGACAGAATTGCTAGTTTGTAGGACATGGGCTTAGAGTGAGAGGTCAAAGAACAAACAAAGGAGTGGTGTGTGGGTGTGATGGAATTATAAGAAAGAACAGAGGCAAGGTGATGAGGTGTACCAGAGGGTGATCCAAGACAACAGCTTGAGGAGTGTTGAATTGAAGAGATTGAATGAGCTAATGCACATTGATAATACGGAAGATATAGAGGTGATGGCCTATGTCTAAAGGATTTTTGAACTTGAGGAGTAGATGAAGAAAGAGTGATGGTGTCTAAATCAGAAACAATGGGCGGAGAACAAGAGTTAGAAGAAGGAGGAAGTAACTAGGTTTCAGAGGTAAAGTCATATGGCGTGGGAAATACAGGGTTGAAACCTTATAAAGGAGTAGAAAAGGGAAAAATATGCTCATAGACGTGAACATTCCCAGAAAGGAAGACTTACTGAGTATGAAGGTCATACAGTTTATAGTCTGTAGTGCCATTAGAAAACCCAAAAAATATACACTTATGAGCTCGGGGGTCAAATTTGGATCTATGCTGTTCTAAAGAAGAAGTAAACCATAGATATCCAAATACCTTTAAAGAGGAGTAATTAGGAACAGTGCCATAAAGCAGCTTAAAACGAGTTTTGTTAGTGATGACCAAGGATGGTAATCCATTGATAAGGTAGACAACATGGCTAACAAAATCACTCCAAAAATCAAGGGGCAAATGATTTTGAAATTTTAGTGCCTTGGCAACACTGAGAATATGCTAATGTTTGCATTCTACAATGTTATTTTGTTGTGGAGTCTCTACACATTAGATATGATGGATTATAACATTACTATAGTAAAAACTAGGCATATTAAATTCTTGACCACTGTCTGTTTGTCTACATTTGATTTTACACTGAAATTGTGTGCGAACATAGTCACAAAAATCATGAACAAGCTGCCTGGTTTCTGTTTTAGCTTTCATAAAAAAAATCCAAGTGTATCTACTATAGTAAGAAAGTATTTATAACTATAAATGGAATTGGAACTAACAGGTCCCCAAATATCGATATGAACAAGAACAAATATATGATCACTAATACATTTGCTTAAAGGAAAAGGAAGTCTTTTTTGTCTAGCTAAATGACAAGTATCACAGACTAATTCTTTATTAGAAATAGAAATCTCAGGATGACTCTGTTGTAAGTGTTGTATTCTTGGAGTAGAAGGATGTCCTAATTTGTAATGCCACAAATCGAACATGGAAGTAGCAAAACAAGTGTTAACAAGGCAAGAGGAAGAAGATTAAGGGTGAGGTAATCCAGGATTAACCAATTTGTAGAGTCCTTCAGTTAGCCTTGCTAATCCAATCATCCTCTATGCTATTATGTCATGAATCACACGTGTAAGAGTGGATGATACAACAGTTCGATTCAAAAGTGAGTTTGCTAATTGAAAGTAGGCTAAAGGCAAATTGAGGGATATATAACACATTGAATAAAAATTATTATTGATTTCAATAGTACCCGTATGGATGACAGGAATTAATTGGTCATTTGGGAGTCCAACAAAGAAGTTACATACTGCTTTAGCAGTGCTAAAATGTGTAAGGGAACAAGTAATATGGTTTGTGGTCCTAGTATCTACAATCCAAGCAAATTTGTCAAAATTGGAATGATAAGAAGCAATGAGACACTTACCAACCACTTTAGACTTAGTCATGTCGAGCTACAGCTACAGTATGGTAGAAATAGGTTGAGAGATTTGTAGAAGACTCATCAACTGTTGATATTGATCTTATAATAGGATGATTTTATTTAAAATAAATTTTAAATTGATAAAATTCAATTAAATTTTATCATTTTTATCATTTGAAATGAATTCATAATACATGGAAATAATTTTAGTTTTTTAAAATGCTTTTAAATATTAATTTAAATTATCATATTATTTTAATAATTTTATTTAAATTTTAATTATAATAAATTCTTTTACAATTTCATAATTTTCATCTAATTTGACTTTTTTATCAAATCATTTTTATAAAAAAAATTCAAATTGTTAAATATGACTTTCTAAACTAAAAAGTTATTAAAATAGAATTTGATTCTATTGAATTTTTTAAAAAAAAATTAAGTTTTCAAACCTATTTAAATGTACGCGCTATATTTATATTTGCATGTTCATTTGAAAAGAAAAAGGTGGAATTATGAAATAAATTAAGACGTGAACAATGTGGTGAACCCATTTATGAAAGCTCAGGCACATTGTTATTATTATTTTTTTTTTTTTTTGAAGAAGGCTCAGGCACATTGTTAAAGAAAGAAATTTTATGCGTTCTCCACCTTCTAAAGAATTTCTTCTTAAAAAATATATATATATATTCCAAAATCTTTTTAAGTTTTTAAACCAAGCTCCTGAGACATGAGGCTATGAAGCACTTATTTATCTATTTATTTATTTATTATTAAGTTTCAATAAGTATTCGGCTCTTGTGAATACTTTTCCTATATGATGGGTAATATATGTGTTATATATGAATTTTTAATAAATCATTATATCTCATATCACGTTCTGTTGTTTTTTATTCTTATATAATGTAAAATACATATTTGTACATTTTACAAATAAAAAATTTTATCAAAAATTAAAAATTCATAAATAGCACAATTTTTAAAGAGATTATTGGCATGTATCCAATGTATACACAACATATCAATTTGTTTTATTTCAAAGAGATTATTAAATTTGTATTATATAAACACAACTTGTCAATTTGTTACATTTTTATTAATGCTAAAATTCAAATTTTGTCAAGAATAAAATAAATTATATTAAATCATGATAATATATTTATTGCAAACGATAAATTAATGAGTTCCACATGAGATTCATAAATTTCATGATTATTACTCTATAGTTTTGTTTTTTCAAAAAAAAAAACTACATTTTTATATAGATTTGCATGTTTATGAGGCAAGGTAAATGGTAATATTTTCACTTTCTTTAGCAAAATAATTAAAAACACTTTGTGCCAATATCATAAAATACAACAATTCCAACATTATATTATCAACATTTTTCAATATTTTTAAAATTAGATCGGTGATCAAACAGTTCAATTGGCCTATTTTAACATCCATTAGTTTGATTGATTCAACAGGTCCGATTTAATATGTTATTTTTAAAAATTAAAAAAAATGTATTATAATATATTAAATAATATAGTAATTTTAGAATTATTTTTAACATTTAAACTTTGAGTAAAATAATATAATTTTTAAAATTTTTCACAAAACAATACACAATTTTAAGTTGATTTGATTTTCTATTTTTCTATTTTAATTAATTTTTTTATCTCTAATCAAATCAAATCACTAATTAATTTTCTATTTTCACAATCAGACCAACGGATCCGATTTTGAAAATTTTGATATTTTCATATCCATTGGTGCTAATGATTTCCCTAATTTTCATATTTTATGTCAATAGTTCCGAAAACTCCAGTAGCACTTACCCGCACACGCAGGCGAGTTCTTCTAGTCCTTACTAATGAGCACGTAATACACCATATACGATGCAAAAAGCATTACAGAGGTTGTCTATAACGTCAAGAGTCAAAATGCTACATCGGGAATATACATAAATATAATTATTTGGGTTTAATTAGCTATTGATTAGTTATAGTAATGATTAATTTAAATTTATTAAACTCATTTATTTATAGGCCTAACGTCTAGCTAATTTATCTCTCCTCTACCTTTTTAATTAAATTTTTAATATGATATTAGAACCAGTTTGCTCCAATTCAATTTCTATCTTGTCTAAATGTCTAGCTCCAACAGCCCGGTCTGATATTACCGCTACATTCAATTTTCAATTTCAAGGTTTCTTGTCTAAATGTTCAACAACGTTCAATCTTTAATTTTGATTTTAAGAGAAGAAATGTAATTTCAAATAATCAATCAAGCAGTTGTGATTTGAGAAAAAGGAATTCAATTTTAAGAGATTAATTAAACAGTTGTCACTTGAAGTCAAAATCCCCTTACCACTTAAAGGTCAAAGCTCCTTTCAAGAGCTCATATGAGTAGTTGAGGGGAGAGTTTTAAAAGTCAAATTTTATTTCAAGTGATCAACTAAACAATTATCACTCGAGATCAAATTATCTTTTAAAAGCTCAACTGAATAGTTGAAACTTAAGAAAAAAATGTTAAGAGTCAAAATCTCCATCAAGAATATATATTAAAATATAATGGTTTGAGTTTAAATATCTAATTGGTTAGTTTTAACATTTTAGAAAATAATTAACCCAAGCATAGTCATTCACTAGAAGACTTAACCTCTACTCAATTTATTTCAATTTCTATCATTTCAATTAATTATATAATATATAGAAACACCCGATTAAATTGTTCACCGCTCACGAAAAAGTATGAAATTTTTTTAAATTAAGAGATTTTACATTAATATACTATTGATCGAATCAAATTTCATAATACATTAACTTCATTTTTAATTTAAATGAAACTTATTGGTGACTTTTTTTAAATCATTACGAATTTAGACTTCATCAAGTTAAATAATTTGTCCAACAGAATGGTTCATGATTAATTAGCTGCGCCTTAATTAACTTTAGCCGAATGAATTGGAATGTGATAGAATTTAATTTGTAAGGCTTAAGTTTTGTAAGTCTCATTTCACAAAAAAAAAAAAAAAAAAAATGAAGAAGTTTTGTAAGTCTCAATAGTTTGTCCAAATAATAGCATTTAAGAGTTCAATTCAGTTTAGATCATTAACTTAGGTAATATTTGATAAAATTAAAAATGAAGTGCTAAAAATTTAAATTAAATAATTTTAGTACTAAAAATTTAAGAGTTGAATTTAAATAGATATCAAATTAAAAAAAAATAAGTTTCAAAGATAAACTTAAGATAGGATAACTACATATCTTATAACAGGTTATCATATAATTTAATTTCAAATATTTGAAAATTTAAATATATTTTATTAATTGAAAAAGATTATGATAATGAATAATGATGATTGTGATTAAGGGGTATATTAATAAAATATATTAAAATAGTGAATTTTTTTCAATTATTATCCATTAAATAAAATTTTTTTACTTATCAGATTAAGTTATTTTTTCAAATTAATTGCATAATAAAAAAGTGTTATAAAAAATACTTAAAATATCAAGAACTTTAAAAAAATTGTTATCAAACAAATTTATAAAAAATAAGTGTTAAATATTTTAAATTAAATATTAAAAAATAAATTAAAGGAGAGATGCTTTCATGTAATATTAAAAAATAAAAAATAAATTAGTTAAATATGAAAACTATAGGAGCACTAAACTCTGTAAGACTTTCAACACATAATTAATAATAATATAATAAAAATAAACATGAGAGAATAAATTATATAATAGTAAAATATGAGAAATAATTTAATTAAATATAATAAATCATAAAAAAGTTAAGAATAAGTAACCCTTTATATAAATTAAAAATGTACAATAGCTTGATGGCATTTGCCATGACTACAGGACTTCGGCTCATATTATTGAGTTGCGTCTTTTTTATTTTTTCTTTTTTGGCATAAATTTAAATTTAAGACATGAAAATGGTGTTCTCATTAGTCGTTGGGCGTCATTAATTTTGGTTCAAAAATGGTTGGTTGTATTCTTCAAAATAATTGAAACTATCGTTTGAATTACTTATTTTTGGTTTTCCAAATCAAAAAAAAAAAAAAAAAAACACAAAAAACTTTGAGATGTTTGAGAAATCTAGCTTTTCTTCATTTGTTTTTTTTTTTTTTTTTTGTTATAGTACAATGAAGGAGGGGAGATTTAAACTCAGGCTCAAAATATATATAACCGTTTAAATTAAATTTAAGGTGTGTAATTTTTGCACTTACATTATGTAATAGGCACTTAAATATTATTCACTCAATCTTAAAATGATTGACAACATTTCATTTTTACGGGAATTGAAAAATTAGTTAATTATAGTTATTTTGTGTATTTCAACCACATTCGTACTAAAATACCTCTATTTGTTTTTTATTTTATCAATATTAATAAAATATACCCTATAAAAATTAAATACTAATAGTAAAATGATGGTTGAAACTTAAAAAAAATTTTATTGAAAAGTATAATTTTTTTCTTTGCGTCAAAGATACAAATTCAAAGTAAAAAAATATAAATAGTAATTTATTGATAGAGTAAAAATAGATGTGAATTAATAATAGTATATTAAACAATTATTTGATTAATTATCAACTAACAAAAGAAATTGTCAATTATTTTAAAACTTCTAAAATAAAAATTTTGTCAATTATTTTAAGACAAAAAAAGTAAATTATAGAATATGATAATGACATTAAACCTGTTAATCTAAACAGGTTCTATAATCATTATTATTTCAATTTTTTTAAAAAAACTAAAGACTTTGGGAGGTTGTTTAAAAAGTCGACCTTTTCTTTTCATTTCATTTTTAAGTAAAATTTGACACTTGCATAATATAATAGACATTAAACCATTAAACTATTGATTGAATGATAGTGATGTTTAACCAACTGACCTAAATAGACAAAAAAAAAATTTGAATGATCGTAACATTTAACCTACTGACCTAAATAGATTCTATAATTAATTATATTATAAGAAGTCTTAAAAAAAATAATAAGTACATAATTCAAAACTTTTATAATCCGAGATAATAGCTCAAAATTATTTTTGTAGTAAATTTTTTTTGTCTTATAAGTTTTATCAATATTTTTTTGCAGAAAAGTATAATATATGATGTCATATATGTGAAATATTATTGACTAATATATTAATTTTGTGGTGATATGGGTGGCCACGGTGATGATATATGATACTATATTTACTTTCTATTTTAAGAAGGTGAGAGATATTATTTATAACTTTTAATGAGTTTTATTTAATATTTATTAGTATATCTATATTTTAGCTGAATAAGCATTCCAATAATTAAACTGAATATGTATAATCCACATTAAAGGAGATAAAAGAGGAAGAGATTTATTTTAGAACAACATATAATGTTTCAATGATTAGAGATTCAACATGCACTTATATTTTCCTTTTTTTTTAATTAATCGGGATTGAGAGTTTAAAGAACTGCCCATTTTGAGATGAGCTTAAAAATTTTTTGAACATTTATCCATTCTATGAAATTAATTTTTTTAAAAAATAGCAATAGAATAAAAATATTTAGGTTGCCTATATAAATGCTTTGTTATTGCTGTGTATGCCTGGTGATTGAATTCCAGCTACAAGTATCAAGCAATGACAATTATGCATAACATATGCACAATTGTCATAAAAGGGGAATTCTTAGTTTCACGTTCACCATAAGATTATATTTTCACTATATTTTGAAATTTTATTCTATTACATTACTACGCACTAAAAGAATTCTACTAATTGACTTGAGTGACAACTTTTCCAATATTAGAGCTTGAGAACATGGAGCCAAAACCCTCCAAAAAGCTCTCAATCCCATTGAAGATACTGTGTTTGAAATTTATTTTTCCTTGAATTAAGTAGCCCTCCATCTCCTTCACAAATTTTGGGAAATTTGCCAGATATGAACCTATCATAAATCCTTCCATCCTTACTTCCTTGCCATTCAAGTTAAACAGGTTCCTCACATTCTCTTTCTGTCAATACCTAAACATAAGTAATTCATTACGTAAATTTTTTGTTTTTTAAAATTTTTTCATAAGATATCGAACTATTGAAAGAAATGAGATTATTAGAATTAGACACATTTTACCTAACAAAGCTTAAAGTAATAATATAATGCACCTTGTTATATTGAGAAATCATTCCACAAAGTGCAATCCTTGCATGGCTGTTGACATGGTAGAGGACAACCTCTAGCATTTTGCCACCAACATTTTCTAGGTATAAATCAATCCCATCAGGGAAGTACCTGCATCATCGATTTTTAAGTCATTTTCATTCATATGGTGATATGGTCATTTTATACATGATAACTGCGAGATGTAATGTGTTGGTATTTCATGCAATCTCGAATTAGATGCCAAGAAAAGCGAAAAAAAAAATGATATAGGAGGGACGATCATTACTTGCTCAATGTAGCATCTAAATCTGTTTCTTTGTTGTAGTTAAAGGCATCATCGTATCCGAGTTCCTCCTTTAAAAGCTTTATCTGCAAGATTAATAAACCATGAATTTATACATGTTTCAAGAGTTGAATTCTTTTAAATACCGACTAGTAGTCTTTTTTTTTTTTTTTTTCTTTAGGGGGAAGGTTAGGTTTGGTCCGACTTAGAACTAAAATTGAAACTTTCAGTTCTAAAAATGACTCCATTACTCCTGAATCAAAGACTCATTGAGGCTTAGTAGTCTTCTGCTGACTATAAAGTGACATATATTGAACATTTCTTTCTAGAGCTATTTACAAATATACTTTATCTAAGAACAAAAATAATTTACCTTTTCTTCAGATCCTGCTCTTCCGATGATCCTGCAACCCTTGAGTTTAGCCAACCGTCCAGCAAGCATTCCAACACCACTAGCTGCAGCTGATACAAACACATTTGACCCTACCTTTGCCTCACCTATCACCTCTATCCCTACCCATGCAGCAAATCCAGCTAACCCTACAACATATATGCATCAAGTTTAAGTAATACAATCATTTAGCGTTAATTAATAACCTGAAATCACGTAATCAATAAATTACATAGTAACGAAAGAAAAATGGGAAAATAATTTAATACTAAAGCAACTTAGGTAGTGTGGCAGAGTAATTCCTTCAACCGGATCGACCTTTTTGAGTATCGGTTGTGATGGTATAACACAGAATTCAGCGACGGGGAATAAAAAGCTGAGGACATTTTCACCCTCATTATATTTACCATCTTTTGACCGAATTACCCTTCCGATGCCAACTGACGTTATGGTATGCATATAAAGGTCAATCCTTCTATCACAACTTATTCATACACGTCCTTGAGCAAGTAATCCATCAATTAGTTTCCAAAATAGTGATATAAGAGATCTAGAGATTAATTAACATAGCGATATAAGAAGTTCATATTTGTCTGTCATATGTTATTTCATGTTATAAACTTATATGATATCACTTTGGTTTTCAGCATTGCCTTTGCATAAAAAAAGGGGTTGAATTCGAGCTCTAGTATGCAGTTGTATTAAAATTCGGTAGAAAGAGTTTTGACGCCCTTGCAATTTTATTTGATTTGAATCCAAATTAATCCCATAAGGGTATGGGAATACCAAATACTCTAACAAAAAAAAAAGGGTTAATAGAAGTCAATTAGATTGAAATTTTAAAGTCAATAGAAGTCAATTAGAGGTAGCAAACAAATAAGATTGAGTCAATTTGGGTTAGATCGTTTTTGAATCAGCTTGAGCCGCTCATCAAGTTTGCATATATAAAGGATTTAGAGTCGAGTTTCAAATTTACTCTTAAAAATAATTTGGGATCAAGTTAGATCATTTGTTATTTAATTTTTTAAATGCCCATTTTAGATTTTTTATTATTTATGCAATATTTTCTCATAATTTGTTAAGAGATAAATAATAATTTTAAAAAATATTTTTAATCAGATAGATTTTACATAAATAGTAAAAAAATTTTATATTTATTTAAATATTTAATAAAATAAATATAATTTATTTTTTTTAGCAAATAACTATATATAATGAAAACAAGTAATTGAACTAAGTCAATATAGAATTATATTCAAATTATATATCATAATTTAAACCGATTCACAAACAAACATGCAATGTCCAATGACAACAAACCACTCATTGGAAGATATTTTATGTATTATGATAAAAATTTGCGTGATAAAATTAACTTTTATCTTAACATGTGATTTTATTGTAATAAAAATCAAATCGTTATTATCAAGTATAAATAAAGTGATTAATTTTTTTATGTATTGAATTATTTAAAAAATTATGGTAAATTTTTTTACTCAAAACTTTTAACATAATAAATGAATATATAAGATGAATTATGATATAAACTCTTTTCTCAAATATGTATTCACAATATCTTGCACTGAATTTCTAATATCTATCAAATTACATATCAGAAAAACAATATTATCACAATAATATTTTTATCACTACATCAATCATTTAAATAATTATGACAAAATTACTTTACCACAATAAATGATTTTTATTTTTGCTAAATAATTTATCATGATAAATAAAAATTATAATTTAAGTACATGAAAAGACACAATAAAATTAAGTAAATTTATTAAAAAATAAAAAATAACACTATATTTTAAATAAAAGTAAAATTAAATTTGAATTTGAATTTGAATTTGAATTTAAATTTGAATTCAAATGTAAGTATAATTAAATAATCTAATAATTTTAAAAAATAAATTTCTTCCTTTTTTACTTTAATTATTCTATCTTATATATATATATATATATTAATAATAAAATTTATTTTTTTAATGTTGTCATCAAGTTAATTAAATTCGGATAAGTTTTGATTTGACCTGTCCAGTTGGTTTGAACGTAACCAGATCTAATTTTTGACTATTTTTGAATTTGTCCGGATTTGGATAATTTTTTTTTTGGTTAAGTTCAAGTCATGTGAAGTTAAAAATTGTCCTATATTAGTAATCTTTAAATACTCTTTTTTTAACTTTCAAATCAAAAGTTAAATAATGGAATCTAAATATTTTAAATAGCTTATACATATTGAACTTCTTTTTTCTTTTGCATGTGAGTTTTTGAGGTAAAAAAATAAAATTAATAAGGATGAGCTAATGAAATATTAATTAACTTTACAAAACTTTTAAAAAATGATATAAAATTAAAAGAATTAACAAAATTAATCTTATTTAGGAGTTTTAAAACGTAAAAGGAAAGTTAAGAGAAAATATATCAAGCTAGCAATTATATTCTTATGTATAGTTAATCTTGATTTATGTTTATAATTTTTTTCACATAAAACTTTTGCAAGGCTATGATGTGTTTCATTAAATTATAAATAACTTATTTTAAGAAAATAGTAATGATATATAAAATTTTGGTAGTCAAATGTCAATGTCAAAAAATGAACTTTATATTGAAAATATAATTATTCTGAATCATTCTTAAATCTTAATTTTATTATTTTAGAATTATTTAATCTTTTGCCTTTTGTAATTTATTATTATATTTATGAAAATTATACCAAAAAAGAAAAATAAATTAAAAAAATTAATGAGTTATGTCAAATCTTTTTTAAAAATATTTGTATTTTCAATATTTAAATTTTTTTGAAATTTTATTATTTTATTAATAAATCTGTATGAAATGGATATTTTTTAGTGCGTGATATGTTGCAATATTTCGATATATTTAGCAAAATAATATTAAAAAAATATATTCGTAATTTTAAATTTTCACGTCCTTTGAGATTCAATATTTTTACCAAATATCGAACAATATCTCAGTATTTCAATAATATCCTTTGATATACAATACTCAATATTTCAATCTACTCTTATGCCAAAATTTAAATATCATTATAATGAACAAACTTGATATATATTGTATTTAATTTAAATATCATTATAATGAACAAAATTTATATATTATATTTTTTATTAAATAACATGTGAAATAGTCTTAAAATATATTATATTTTTTATTTATAATATAACAAATCAAGATAATCATATTTATGACAACATTTAAAGACATGCACATATACTAGATTTGTTTTACTATTCAACTTGACATAAAAATCAAAATCACTTAAAAAGAAGTTCGTGATTGCTTCATAGTAAAAATAAGTTACATTAAAATTAAAGAAAATTATTAAATAAAAATTAAAATTGAAAAACATTATATGAAATTAAAATTAAAAATATTAAGTGCAAATCAAATAATATATAATAATATAACAAACGTATAAATTCAAAATTTTGATTTATTTAAATAAAATATTATTATTAACTCCTCTCTTATTTCTATACATACTTAGACTATAATTTCGTACTATTTTTTAAAAATATTACATATTCTAATTGAATAACTAACTCTTAGATTTAAAAAATATTTAATTTCTTAACTCTATATATTATTAATGTATAAAAATACAATAAAAGAGTTAAATAAACAAAATCAATGGATGCAAATCTCATTTAATATAAAAACTCAACCAAACGAAATATAAAGGTAAAAAATATACAAAAATTAGAGAAGTATCATGTGATTGAATGGTATGGTTATTAAGTTAGTATAATAAAAAGTTAAAGGTAAAAAATAATTGAAAATAGAAAATTTTAAAATAAAAGAGACCAGATTGATAAAAATAATTAAAAAAATATTAAGGAGGCAATTGACTAATAAACTATTAACTCAATCGTCGAGTGTATGTGATTGGAGATAGAGTCAGCAGCTCATGAACCTGATTGAGTTCGAATGGAGGCATGTCCAGGCCATCTTTGTAGCCAGACATTTTGGTACGTAAATAAGGATCGATGGAGAATCCGATTATTTCAACAGCGAGATAGCCATCAGGAATAGAATCAGCAGCTAATGATAAAGTTACAGTGCGAAGTTTTAGGTGATCAGAGGTGGGAACACCTTGAGGTGCATAGGCTGCCATATTCCATTCCTTGCTCTCTACATTCACCCCACCCATTCTCCAATAATGTCCTCAAGAATTTTCCGCTAGATTGGAATGTGAAAAGAAAGGGAAGAGGTCTTTTTCTGGCTTTCTGCAATGGATGTGATGACCTAGTAAAGCATGCCAATTTATATTATACAATTTCTTCACTTTTTTTTCTTATTTTTAAATAATAATTCAATTCATGCCATATATATGGACATGTTTTGACTACTTACCATCTTATTTCGCATGCTAACGGACACAATTCAGACCCTATTCGATATCTGTAATTATATGGAAAAATATTGAATGGTATAAGATTTTTTTTTTTTTTTTAAGAATATCATGGTATAAGATTTTATCTTTTATCATAGGAGTCAATGACCCAGGAGGTTACCAAACTTTACCACTTATTTTAAATTGGTAATTTTTTTTTTTAATTTGTATGAAATTGGTGATTCAACTATTAGTTTACTTTTAGGCTGAGGTCACTGTTGCAAATCCGGTGACTTATTATTGATTTGACACTGAGAATGAAATATTCAAAGAATATTTGCCACTTGTAGTGTTATGTCATGGGACACATAATTGAGGATGCTGACATCATCATGATGATGTGGATGCTTACATAGAGCTTTGATGATGTCATTCACACTCTCATTTCAGCATTCACTCTTATGCTTAAAGCACTTTCTCTCGCTGCAAACTAATATTGATCGAAGCTCTTTGAAGATCACAATGGAATTAGAAAAAGGTGAAGAGAGGAATAGTGTTGCAAATGTTGATGAATATATCATAAGAGGAGAACTCTTCAATTGTCAGTGTGGAAGGCTTGCTAAATTATTTGTGTCTCAAATTGTGAATAATTCGGGTAAAAATTTTGGGAATACTCCTACTAGGTAAGTAGTTTAGGTTCCCTAACACCATGAGCTGCATTTGAGTTATACATGGGTTTCAATAACTGTCGACGTTATCTAACACTCAGGGTTTAATACATGGGTGGGTGTTTTGTATACTTTTGGATGTGTGAATGCTTTTGGATGGGCATGAGTTGTTTTGGATGATTTGGATGAGTTGGATCTTGACTTTAACTTTAATGCTTTTGGATGAGTTGGATTTTCACTTTATTTGTAATGCTTTTGGAGACATATTGCATATTATTTGTTTTTTTGTCATATATATGGATTTTCTGTGAATGTAGGGTACTGTGCACTGTGATTTATTCAAATGACATGATGAATGGCTCAATAAGATGACAATTTTATTGGTGAGAGAGCTTAGGAGCTTCAATTCTAATTTTGATAAGTTTTATGTTGAGACCAATGTATCCACTATAAAAAAAACCATAGTAATTTGAGGAGGCACATTACCATTATTGAATGTAAGCTAAAGAAAACAAAGGAGGAAATGGCATCAATGAAGTGCATCAATTTATGTACAAGTGGGACTTTTATGTTGCAGTAGCAATATTAATTTGGAAGGTGTATTATTGTTAAGTTTTTTAGGATATGGTTAGGTTGGGTATGTATCTTTTGGATTTAATTGCAATTTGAATTGTTATTGTAATTATAATGTACAACTTAAATTTTGGATGTTGTATGACTTATTATTTATATATGGAAAGTTAACTAATTATTAAATGAGCAAATTTATATATTTTTTTTCAGTTTCATGAATTTGAAGATTTAATGATGATAATTTGTGTAGCATATGTATGGAATAAACACTTGTATTTACATTAAGATTATAAGAGTATCAAGATTATAATATGATCAGATTATTAGGATTATAATATGAGAAGATTATTATGATTATAATATTATAAGAATATAAGAATATTATGATTATATTCAGTCTGTATAAGATTAATAAGTAATATAAAAGTTAGTAAGATATAAGATTAACAAACCAATTGCAATAAAAGATATATAATAATATAAATTTAACTTCATTCAGTTGGTACAAGTCATATACAAAAGTGTTTTATTGCCAACCTGTGCATAACACTATCACATACATCATATTGCACACGATAAAGTAGCACATGAAGCATGAGCAAAACCAAGTACAAAAGATTGCCACAAAAACTGTGCTTTGTGTGTTGCATATACAAAAAGGACCATTATATCAATTGTGGTCCTGCTAATACCAAACATAAAATATCAAACCATAGTAAATACGATCCATTAAATATTGTACCAAATGCACTACCTACTAGATCTAACATCTATGGAAGACCTAGTGGAAGTGAAGGCGTCTGTTTCTCCATTGTAACTTTTTGTTTTCCCTTGGTACAATCAACTTGATGCTTTGAAGCTGTTGGTGATGGTGTAGGAGCTACTTGTGAAGTCTTGGTTGCAGTTACTAGTGGCTTTGGAGCTATAACTAGTGGCTTTGGAGCTATAACTGGTGGCTTTAAAGCTGTAACTGATGACTTTGAAGCTGACTTTGGAGTTTTTGGTTGCTGCTACTAGTGGTTTTGGAGTCTTAAAAGCTCTTATTGTTGTTGGTGATTGTGGAGCTAACTTTGAAGTCTTGGAAGCAACTACTGGTGTTAGAGTTGCTCAGCAGTTGCTTTGGAGTCTTTTGAAGCTCTTCACTACAAAAATCTAGTAGAATAGCGATGAAAATTTTCCATGATTATGTAATGATAGATTACCAAGGGATCAACGATGGAATCATAATAATTAGTGATGGATTTGAAATTCGTCACTAAATTTGTTGGTCAAAAGGCGCCAAGATGACACTAGTGTCTTTCTGACAGAATAGCGACAAAAATATTTGCAGCTAAATCTAGTGAAGAGTTGTCTCTAATTAGTGATAAAAACAACAATGAAATTCTCATCGCTAAATTAGCGATGAACATATTTCGTTTCTAATGTAGAGATGGATAGAAATAAAAAAATTATAAACTATATTATAAATAATAAAGTATATATAAATAATATTAAATAATATAATATATAAATAATGTTAAATAATATAATATATTAATAAAAAAAAATTATAACATAATATAATAATATAAGAGTTATAATATTAAATATAACGAATGTAATGAACCAGGGCAACTTACAAACAACTTTAATCTAGTGTAACTCGAGCCACTCAAGCATTGAGAGAGTTGAATTTGAGTATGAAAATGCTCAACTCTAGAAGTTCATGTAAATCTGAATAGTTATATATTTACAAAGTTGATCGACTAGACTTGATTACAGTTCGATCCTATAATAATGGAGTTCAATAAATGAATAATATTAAATGATTAACTTAATAGGACTGAATTATAATATAATATATAAAATATATAAATATAATGGTGTACATATAATATTAAAGTAGAATATTAAATTATAGGGAAAATAATATATAAAAAGAATAAGATAGTAAAATTAATATATATATATATATATATATATATATATATATATATATATATATATATATATATATATATTAAGATAATAGATATAAATTAAATAGTAAATTAATAAAACTAATATATATTAAGAATAAATATATAAATAATATGTATGTATTAGATAAATATTATAGTATAGTAATATAATATTTAATATTAAGAATACATTAAGATATTGATAATATATTAAAAAGTAATAATATTGAATAATATGTTATTAATATTATAATAATTAATTAATAATATATAAAAATAAATTAATTAATATTATTTTTTTAAAATTAGTGACAGACTAGGCCATTTAGCGACGGCCCTGCCAATCGCTAGCCTAAGAGCCGCCCGCTTTTAAGCCATTCGTTAGGCTAGCGGCGAGCAGTTTGCTTTAAGGCTAGTGACAGGCTGAGCTGTCGCTAGGCTGGAGGATCCAGCTCTACAGTTTGTAGTGATGAGCTTGGCTCGTCACTACGTTCATCAGCCAATTGTGGCCAAAAAACACTTATGGCTTAGTGACGACCCTAGTTGTCGCTAGCCCATAAGGGCTGCCTTAGAGCCTTCCCCCTTCTTCCTTTTTTTTTTTTTTTTTTTCCTTTTTCCTTCTTCTTTCTTCTTCCTCTCCTTCTCCTTTTCCTTTACCCATGGCTTCACCTCCTCCTGTCGTCGCCATCTCTTCCTTGTCCCGCCGTTGCACGCGACTCCACCTACTAA
The DNA here is from genome assembly GCA_949677035.1 of Omphalea diandra. Classification (NCBI taxonomy): domain Eukaryota; kingdom Viridiplantae; phylum Streptophyta; class Magnoliopsida; order Malpighiales; family Euphorbiaceae; genus Omphalea; species Omphalea diandra. The sequence continues at coordinate 23,228 of CATIWR010239516.1, read as the reverse complement.
TGCCATTTTATGGGTTTTTGGTTCTATTTAGTGTGGGGTTTGGAAGATCTACAAGGTATGTGTTGGTTTTAATTTTTAGTATAATATTTCATTAATTTTAATTTAGGAAATTTTTTTTTTGTATATTATTTACTTAGTTTTATTGAAATTGTGTTTTATGTTGAAATTATGTGTTAGAAATTATGTGAAATTTTATTGAAGTTATGAAATATATATATATATATATATTGTAAATTATGTTGAAATTATATTTTTTCTTGTAAATAATGTTAAATTTTGAAATATGAAATATTGAAATTTGAAATTTTAATTATTTTTCATAATATTATTTAGTTTAGTTAAATAGGTTTTCTTGAAAATTATGTGAAAATTAGGAATAATAATTTATGTTTAGGGTTATTATATATAAATTTGTAATTGTTAATTATGTGAAAAATAGTTGAAATGTTGAAAAAATATGAAATAAATTAAGTGTGGTGACATTTTCGATTTTTAGAGAAAATTATAATGAATTTTTTAAACTATTTGAATACTTGAAATAGTGAATGATTAGAAATTTATTTAATTAATTATAAAATCAATTTATTAGAAGGCTAATTCATTAGAAAATTAATTATCGTAATTAAATTTATAATAAATAGAAACTAATAAATGAAGTTTTTGTATTGTAATGAATTATAAAATTGAGTAGTAATTATTAAATTTATAAGTAATTAGAAGAATGTGAATTAACGAATAAATATGTAATTAATTAGAATTTTTTTTTGGGTAAGAGTAATTAATTAGAAAGTTAGACATTAAATACTGCTATTATTTTTTATGATAAATTTGAAAGTTAGAGTTTGTTTGGAATTTATTATTACTTGTGAAATTAATTTATAGTTTATTATATTATTTAGTAAATTTATTAAGACCTTAGAAATTAATATTTGTAATATTATTTTAATATTAATTAAAAAATTTAAAAGTAATAACTAAGGAGTAATTTGGGAATAATTAATTAATTTGTTTATTTAATTATGAGAAATTTATCAGTAATTAAGGAATTAATTTTACTATATATATTTATTTGGTATATTAATTAGAAATAAATTTTTAATTTTATGTTATATTATTCTTAATTATAGAATGTGATGTTCATTTAATTATTAATATATAATATACACTAATTTGTAAAAATTTAGAAAATTATTGATGCATGATGATGAGTTCTGATGAATGGTTGTATTAGAAGTACGTTTTCATGCAAGTATTTTCATAGTATTGGGGGGTTATGATTCAAAAAATATTAGAGGTGCTTTTTTTCTTACAAGGATGTCAATTATATACCTCCTATTGAGATTTGGTGGTTTTGGTTATGCTAGAATTTTGTCGAAATTTCGTTAAAATTTTAGGGAAAAGCCTTAGAAACCCATTTAGTGAATTACTCGCATTAAGTGCAAGTAATTCATTAAATTGTCCTATAGGACAATTTAAAATGTATTGTCTGACTAAACTTGAGACATAAGTGTGAATTTTGATAATATGATATTGTTCTCCATATTATTCTCCATGTGCATATTGAAATATGTGTACATTAATGTGATATAAAACCTATTATAAGTTGTCTATCGCATTTGTTTGTACATGTTTTACATCATGCACTTAGAGAACTATGGAGTCATGCTACCAAAATTTATATAGGTGCATTGAGACCATAGAAAATGTATTTTTGAATGGGTTAGGTCCAAACCTTGAAAATACATGAAATTGAATAAATCTTAGGCATGGGATTAAAAATGTGAAACATGATGATATTTGTTTATCGGTGACCTAATTTTAGGTACAAAACAATGAGTTCTAATCATGAGTGGATGTATCATAGGCTAATTGATGGGTTCTTAAATCTAGAATTTTTAGAGGGCATGAAAACTTTCATAATGTTTACTTGCAGTCATCCGGAGTGTATAGATGAAAATAGGATAAGGTGTCCATGTAATCATAAGAGGTGTCAAAATCGCTGATATGATGAAGTTGAAATGGTTAGGTACCATATGGCTAAATATGGATTTGTTCCGGTGGTATTCTATATATGATGTGAAGAATTTACACATCAGAGTTACGAAAAGTTACCCAATAATTGTTGATAATCAAGTTGATACGTATATGGAGAATGATTTTGTTGTTTGGTTTAATTACTATGTGAGTATATAAAATGCATGATAAACTCGTAATTTTGAAGTCAATGTATCACAATTTAATGCTTAATTATCAAATTAATATAATTTTTAGGCACATAATTGATCCAATAATGTTACCAACATTTTCATTAAGGATTTGGCAAAAAGTCCATTACATACTATGAAGTCATATCATGAATATTATGTCAATGATTACAAATTTCACTCTAGAGCACACGACTCTAATAAAGCAACTAATAATTATGGGGTTTGCATAAAATGCATAAATTATAGTGCTAACGAGAGTGATTACTATGATCAATTAATTGAAGTTTTCGAGTTAGAGTATCTTGCACTACCCTACAAAATAATTGTTTTATTCAACTCCGAGTGATTTGATCTAAGACCAAATGTTGGTATGATAGTTCACAAGCAATACAAACTTGTTGATGTGAACTATAAAAAAAGGATTCAATAAATATGAATCATTTGTCCTGCTGTCATAAGCAAGACATGTGTATTATGCCACATATCCTAGCTTAAAGCGAAACAAGAATGATTGGTGAACTGTTTGCAAAATAAAAGCTAGATCTGTGGTATAAGTTTGGACTGTCAATAGTGAATCTTTCCAAGATGATGACACATATATTCATGAAATCGACCTGCAGGTTCAAGATCAACAAATGAGCTTGATTGATCTAATAAGTTCATTTATTGACATTGACGAGAATGACAATGAGGACAATGCATCATAAAATGAAGAATTAGTTGATGATGACGTTACTTTACATAATGTTGATAGTGATTAGAGGTAGTGTTATCACAACTCTTTTTGTAATTATTTTCATTATATTGGTTGGATGTAACTGAATTTCTAAACAAATATATTTATATATTTCAAAGGATATGAGGGACTGATCGATATTGTGAGACAAGACATGATACAAGGTATTAGTTAAGGCCAACATGATAGGCCTTCTTCTTCATCAACTTATGTACCACTGTCTGATCAACCCACTTCATCACCTCTAGCTCCATCAGTTGCAATATCAACTTCTCATTCTTTGTCTCCATCATCTCTTTCACTACCCAAAGCTATATGATCGCTATATAATCATAAAATAGCAACCACATAACTATGTGGTCACTATTTAGTAATGAATTTATTACTAAATAGCAAGGACAAGCTATGTGATTGTTATTCAGTAATGAAATTCGCTACTAAATAATGTGATAGCTATTTAGTAGTGAATTAATTACTTAATAGCGATCACAAGCTATGTGGTAGGTATTTAGTAACGAAAGTCACTACAAAATAAATAGTGACCATATAGCTATGTGTGGCTAACTATAATGCTTTATTTCAAATCCAAATTCCCGAATACCCCAATTCAAATCCCATCTCATGTCTCAATTCCCCAATTTAAGTCCCCATCTTGTATCCGAAATTCGAATCCACAATCGTAAATCCCTAAATCCTCAAACCTTAACATTAATCATTCCTTCGAGGTTTTTAAAAACTGAGCCTTCTTTGTTACGTCTTTGTTTCTGCAAATCGAGACTATATTTATTGCTTATCTGTAAATTGAGGTTTGGAAGAGAAGATGGATTTGAGCAGGAGAGTGGTAAAGTCATACTAGAGATTGAGGATGATCGACGTGGCAACTTTCAACTGTAGGAGTGCTTTTTCTCATTGTGTTGTCCATGTTGGTTCCTCTTGTCTTCTTGCTCGACCTTTATAATGGATGTCATTATACTGGTACAAATGGATTCGTGTTTAGATATGTTATGCTTTTTGTTAGTTGGTAACCGAATCTCGTTAGATCTCCTAACCTCCAATTTGCACCTTAGATCTCTCTCTGTTTTTCTATCTTTGCATTAATCGATCTTTTTTTAAAACAAATTATTAATTTTGCTAGTTACATATCTGATGCCATACCACATAGTCACTACTTCGGCACTGAGGACTTTAATGCTATCTATCAATCGCCGTATCTGGGGTTGGCTTCAAAAGGTATTAAATTTATTATCATTAATTATTGCTTTGCTAATCAAATCATGATTGATGTGTTGTTAATTGATATGTGAAGCTACATGTGTCTTGAAAATGCTTTCCTTTCCTTCTTATTGTTGATTGATACTTGTGTTCATTTTGTATTTCTCACTTACGTTTGGTATGTTGTAATGTGTGATTATTCTGTTCTATTTCATTGCATTAGCAATTTTGGTTTTTCCTTGTAAGTTGGTTGTCTTATTTGTTGGTCTTTATTCTTAAATTGGGCATCTGTTGATGTTTGAAATATACCCACTTGATGTTTTCTCCTTTTGAATGTCTGAAAAATTAGTGTTTGTTGGACTTAGGTTATTAGATATGCAATGGGAGTATAATCAAACAACCATGAATGCCTATTAATAAATATGATGGTTTGGATCTTGGTTTTGATTTATTTTGCTTATTCTATTTCAGGTAGTATTATTGAAGGGTAAAGTTGTTGTAGTTGCCAAGTTAACTGAAGCCTTGCAAATAAGGAGAAGTAGGGTTACATAAACTTTTCCTATCTAGTCTTGAATTTCAATCATGTTGTAGATGATATAAACAAAATATGGGAGAGAGACATAATATTGTGCATTTGTATGAACTGAAAATGGTCTTCTGTATTGTGCAAAACATTTGAGGTAAATACCATTATTTTTGGGACATTTCGACATTTACTTTCAAGGAACTATCTTTTCAGTGGCTGGATTTTCTTTTCTTGTGTAGTAGGCGAGTTGGTTGTAGCACTTAATTGTCAACGTTTAAACTTGTCATAGTTTAAGTTTCTAATATTGCTTTGTTTGAGCTTAAACAATGGAAACTATATGTGTTGGCTTGGCATGGGTTTGTTTGTTTGTTTTTTTTTTTTTGTGATTTTTCCATGGACTTGGACGATCATGCCCTAATAATGAAAGCTGCTATGCAAATGATAGGGGTGCTTAGAGCATGAAGTGCAGTTTTGGGGTAATAAAGAGGGCATTACATCTAATTCATCCAAAGATTTGGAGATCTCTAAGTGGCAATGTGCAAGGTTAGTAAGAGATGATAATGACCCCACTTCAAAGTAAGAACAGTTGATGTGTTTAGTGGAACTTTTCATGGTCATGGTTCAATGCAATTCTCTCTCCTCTTTTTCTGTTTTTATTTTTTTACCTTATTGCTTCTTTTTTCTAGTCCGCTATAACTCTGATTTATCTATATGATTTATATATTTGTGTTGCTAATGACACTTTGAATACCTTATTATATCAAGGTCACTCACTGGCCTAGAATGATATTTATTTATGTAGAGTCTTGGAGCTAATTTTGGAAAAAGGTTGCACTCAACTATGAGATGTGTGAATATCAATTTGCTTGTCACAACTAATAATATTGATTTTTTTAAACTTGTTTCATGAGCTGTATTGTAGTTTATTGTTGATCTCTTACAAAAAACTAGTGGATGTAAGAAATATGAGACACAAGATTTTCAAAGCTTGTGTGCAATTCTCTCTCCTCTGGATTGTATGTGTACTTTGTTTTAAGCTTGAGGTTTTGAAACCATGAACAATAATTTGAATTGAACTTTGGATAGAACTTTGAAACCTGAATACAAATTTTGTTGTTATGTATATCTTTTTGGGTTTTTTGTTTATCCTTCTTGAAATTTTCCATGAAGCTATCTTCAAACACTGGTTTGGTCATCAAATTCCATTGTGCACTTACTAATTTTTTTCAAGATGTGCTTTATTCTTAAATTGCAGGTGCCTCCAACTTTAATACTTGTAATGGATGGTGAAATGGCAGATTTGCTTGAGAAGGATTTGATTTTGCAGGCAAGTTTATTTGTTTTTAGGAAATATACTCACTTTTGTGGCCATCAACTTACTCTTAAATAAAAATACCTCTTATTTTTTTCTGTTTCTGTTCTGTTACGTCCGGATAAATGATTGTCACTTAACAGTATTAGTAAAAATACCACTTTTGTTCGCACAAATGTTGAGAGTTTGAATGTGAGTTAACTTTTATTTTTTCTTTCACCTATATTGTTTGATCAGTGAATTTTTTATTGGGGTAGTTAATATCCCATCAACTTTGCTTGGTTGTTCTGACTTTCTATCATGGTTTAGATGGAAGAGCAGATGACGCTTTTTAACGTGGTTGTTGAAGTTGGGGGAAAGAATGGGGTTGTCCCAACTGACAGCACTACATTCAAGTATCTTGAGGTATTCAGACAGACCAAACATCATTAGATTTCTGTCCATTTTTGTAAATGGAGTTAAGTTGTCTATTGCATATATTCTGTTGTGGACGGGATAAGGATAGAAAAGATACAAATTTGTAAAGCTACACATTGCTCCATAATGTTCCAAGACGAAGATTTGAAACTCTAGCAAAAATTTCAAGGAGAATTGTTGGAGTGTGAGATTTTTGCTAAAAACTTAGATATTTTTCTACTCGTGTTTATGATATTTTGGTCTTTGTATTGTCTGTTTTAGTCAATGTGATTTTAGGTAAAAATATAAGGTGTAAAGGATGTGATAATCCTAGATGTAATTGTAGATTATTATTTCTTTCTAATAAAATAGTTTTGATTATTTATTAATCTTAGTTTTTAAATTTAATTTAAATATTTAATTTTTAAAATAAAAAATTAATTATATAAATAATACCATTAAATGTAAATACAATATTAATATTTTAAAAAATATTATATTAATAATTTTAAAAATATAAATTAGAAAAAAATTAAAATAAAAAGATCATTTAAAGAGTACATAATGTAGTGTCTATGTGATCTCTAAATGGTCCCTCATGGTGTCCATGCTCAGTATTTAGTGACCACGGGAAGATTATTTAGCGACTATATAATGTGGTCTCTAAAATAAAGACCACATTATGTGGTCATTAATGTGGTAGCTAGTTTAGCAACCATATTCATTTTGTGGTCGCTAAACCTTTTACGACTAAGATTCTAGCAACCACATAGTCTGATTAGCGACCACATTTTATGGTCTCTAAATCCTTTTTTTTTTTTGTAGTGATATATATGTTTTATATATAAATATATTTGGTCATATATTATGTAATTGTGCATTTTTTCTAGTTTAATCTCAGGAAATCGTTGTTCTAGGGAGTGTTTGGACCCTGAAGGCTATAGTTGGAAGACAGTGTCAGCGGACATCAAAAATTTCTACTGGGAGGAGTTCAAGGTACAAATTAAATTTTTTACTTAATACAATTTTAATTTATGTACTTATATTTTATTTTCTTATACTGCATAAACATTTATTTTGGGATGTTGCTCTAGAGACCATGGTCAAGATTGCATGAGAGCATACAACTGCTAAACGGTCTTTAAATATTTTATCCCACTAGAGATGTGGTAATAAGCTAGAGTGTCTCCGAAGATATTTAGAATTTATGGAAGTAGAAATGGGATACACTGAAATTTCATGCTCATTTTGCCCAAGCTTTTAAGAACAAGTGCACAGAGCCTTCTAGTGTTGGTACTGGTCTGTCTCGCCATACATTCAATTCTAGATTATTCATTGAGCATGTCATGGATTTGGTTAGTTTATTGACTTATTTTTTTTATATTTAATTACTTAATGTTTTGATTAAAGTTATAAAATTTTGTTTCAAGAGAAAGAACTAAAATGTCTGACCACAAATTATGAGGTTTTCAATAAGACATATTAAGAAGAGCGACAATCAATTTGTTGATAAAAGATCACAGGATACCGATATGAGTTAAATAAAAATCAGTGTACTATTTTTTGTTTTCAAAAAATTGCTATTTCAATAACTTGTTCATAATCATTATTTATATTTATCAAGTTGCGATGGGGAAAGGTATTGTTGTTGCTACTTCATAGATACTAGAGGGTTCTGTGAAAATTCAAATCGTCAACATTGGCTAGGTGTACATGGATGTTGTTGGAGGATACAAAAAGAGCATAGTGTATGAACTTGACTCCAAGGCTTTATTTAGTTATCCCTCTTCTTGTGTTAGCTCTTATTTAGCCACTTCACATATGACTTCAGATCCAAAATTGGTGTCGCACATTAGGATGCAGGTTTGAGATGAACATTGAGGCAAGCCTCGTGAAAAGATTCAAGATGAGCTTCAAGTTCAGTTTCAGCATGAGTCTGATTAGCAGTTTATTGCCATGCAGCAGAGCATGCAACAGATGCTATCATCTATGTTAGCTAACATGCATTGTCAAGTTCCACCTGCACCACCTTTGCCTTTAAAGGATAATTAGTTTGTGGAGGCAAAATGATCAGGACAAAGATAATTAGTTTTTTATTTTATTTTATATTTATGTATCTTATATGTACAATTTTACTGTAAACATAATATAATTTGTGTTAATTGTAATAAATAAATATTTTTTTAAATATATTATGTTCCTTTTAATATTAATTTTTTAATACAATTTCAAATTTAAATACAAATGCAAAATAATAATATCAAAATTTTAATATAAAAAAATACTAAATAAATATGTAATGACAAATTAGTGGTGAAATACCAATGAAATACAAACAGAATTGTGATGGACTAGTTGTGGAAATTTGCCACATTAGCAATAGAATTGTGATGAATATTTCCATCGTTAAGGTTAGCAAAAGAATAGTGATGAAAAATTTCGTCGTTATAACAACAAAATTTTGAAATTTTGTCGTTGTTCCTTAGCTAATTTAGTGAGAGAAAATTTCATCGCTAAGCGTAGTGAGGAAATAGCGATGAAATATTAGCGAGAGAAAATTTTGTCTCTATTACTTCATTAAGCTTAGCGAGGGATTGAAATTTCATCGCTAAGCCTTAGCGACGACTAGTATAGTGACAGACTCAATTTCGTCACTTGTTCGTCATTAATTTGTCTTAATGATGGAATTTGATTCCTTAGCGATGAAAAATTTTGTCATTAAGTAGGCAAATTTTGTAATGCTTATTGATGATGGCTTTGGAGCCAACTTTGGTGTCTTGGAAGCTCTTGTTGTAGTTGGTGTCTATAGAGCTAACTTTGGAGTCTTAGAAGCAACTGCTAGTGTTGGAGTTGCTTTAGGGGGCATTTGGAGTTATTGTTAGGGCATTTGGAGCTACTGTTGTCTTTGGGCTTAATGTTTCTTGCCTTACATATAGGGTTAGTTGCTGGGGATTTGCTCCTAAAGGCTTTGGAGATGAAGAGACACTAGGCTTAACAGTTGCAGGTTTAGTTCTTGGGGGCTTAAAGGGACTTGCTATTATTGGAGGCTAAGGTCTCATATCTAATAGATCATGTAGGCTTTTCATTTTATTTGCATTGGGGGGGTCTAGAGGTGTGGTCTTTACTTAGCTCGTTGTCTACAAATAAGAAATACATCCTAAAATACATCTCAAACATAGTAATAAACATATGAATGATTTAATACATATTCAAAACCATATAAATGCACATAGTAATTGTGTCAATAATTCTTTAGGAATTGCAACTAGTTCTTCATATGCAATTAGATCCATATCCTACAATGCATTACTCTATTGAGTATCCAAATAAGGTGAGGTTAAAGTTATTGAAGTTGACTCTCTTGACTGCCACTACTTTCTCCTCTTTGCATTTGTGTTTCACTCTAGCATATATGAAGATAAAGCAATAAGCAAATGGTACAAGCAAAGCAAAAAATAACATTTCATATATAAGAAGAATGTATTACCTTAGATACTCCATGAGACCTCTTAGTGTGTCCTTTTGTACCACAAATTGTACAAGTCATCACAATGCCCTTTTTGCTAACTTTCCCATTTTTTATACCATTTTCAATCTCATCTTCATCTCTCCTCCTTTTTGTTTATCCCCTCCCTTTCTTGGCAATTGTTGTTTCTGGAGGCAATACTGAAGGGGCTGTAGATATTGGCCATACCATTTGTAGGATGAATCAAATAGTTGTAGGTCTTAAGGTAAGTGGAGACTTTATAATGGTCATTCAAATAGTCTTATGGATTCTCATTGTTGTACCACAATGCTAAGACAACATAGGCATAAGGGATTCCTGTTAAGTTCTAATGCTTACAGCTACAAGTCCTTTTACCCTTATTAACTACGAAGTGCTCTCCTGAACCTATCACTTGATACTTATTTTTCTAACTTTTCTAAAATCTTAGGACAGTAAAAAATTGTTATTTTTCTTCATTGCATCCACTTTTTTATGTATCCTTTTCATAAGTTTTGTCTTAATCATTTCATTCATAACAATTACACCCTTACACCTAGTAGGTAGTATCACAGAATTAAAGCTCTCACATAAATTGTTAAGAAGCATATCACACTTAGGAAAAAAACTAAAATGTGACTTAGATCAACGGTGAGGAGCTATACTGCTAAGGTATTCATGTGCTCCCACTATCCATCACCTTCGCAAAAGTTTGTACATAACTAGCCTTAGTAGCCTTATATAGAAGAGTTTTTAATCTTAATCCCTTAAATCTTTTAAAGTTGGATTCTATGTGTTTCACAAAAAAGCTATGCTCAGAATGAGGAAAGAGTTCCTCTATTGTAGGTATTAGTCCCTACAAAACAATTCAATAAAGACAAATAACACTTAGAAACCATATACATAATTTATAAAATATAACATAAAAATAAATTTGAGAAGATAAAAATTACATAACTCTTTTCTGTCACTTGTGAATGTCCATTGGTAGCTGTTGTTGATTTCCAAATCCTATGTTAGGAACTCCAGAAACCATTTCCAATACTTTGTATTTTATTTTTCAACCATTGCCCATGCTAATGGTTAGATGCAATCATTTGCATCAATCCCAACAACAGTTAGGAGTTGCCCTCCAAATATACTAGTCAAGAAACATCCATCTATAAATATAAAAGGCGCACACCCTGCCTTGAATTCATTCTTTAATGTTTCCAAACAAACATACATTCCTTTAAAAACTTTTTCCTCTAATTTCAATGTTACAGTGGATCCAAGGTTTGTTTTCATCAATTGTAGTGCATAATCATGTAATCTAGACAATTGTGCCTTCTTATCACCCTTAATAAACTTTAGTGCAATTTTTTGAGCCCTCCATGTATTCAACCTTTTCACATCCACTTCACAATCCCCTTTAACAATAGTTATTATCTTTTAATTGACCAATTTGTATATGTCATAAACCTCTCAAGATAAGTGTTTGTTAACCATTTGACATTGACATGCCTAATATCGTGATCCCAACTACATTAATGCTAAAAAATATCCTGATTTAATCTAGACAATACATTAATCACTTGACATAGGTAATGCCCAAAACCTAAATGAACATTGGCTTTTGCAAATAGCCTTACATTTTTTGATACTATTTGGCCTAAACGACACCTGCACTCTATTCTTAATTGCATGATTCCTAACAACTTGCTTAAACTAATTAAATGAGGAAAATCTCATACCTATCTCAAATTTTGGATTGGCCATATCCAACTCCTCATTGAACTCAAGAAAACTAGGCCTTCTATATTCTCTATTAGAAGCATCAATATCACAACCTAATGATAACACATATGAGTTTGCATACTTAGTCTCATTAGTTTCTAAATTAGAATCTACAATAGTTTCTACTCCTCTTAGCATATCCCTTTCTATGTCCTTATACACAAAGCTATTAAATAGTACATCATCATCTTCATCATCTTCATCATTCATATCATAGTTTGAATCAACAAACTCACTATCACTTTCATTTCAACCTTCCTTTTCTTCACTTTGTTCTATCTCTTCTCCCAGTTCATCTTTTAAATCTTTTCTACGTTCGCCTTCAATTACCTCAACAACTTCTATTCTTATAGTCTCGTTCACATTCACATCTTTGACATTCACATTCATTAAGATAACATAAACATGTATGATCCTAAAACCATCCACAAATAAACACATTAATAAAACATCAGAGTCAGTTTCTAGTCTTTCTAGCCCATCATCTAAATTCTTTTTAGGGTTTAACCAATATAAACAATCAATCTTATCACCTATACCAACAACTTCTTTAGCCCTGTTAGTAAGTTCAATCATTGACATTCTATCAGTACAACAACAGTCTATAAACCCAACAAAACTCTTTATTGATCATCGAACCACATGCTAGTGAATAATAAAATATTCACTATTAAGTACTACAACATAATAAAATAAAAGCAAACTCCAATTAACAATCAACTAAAATCATAATCAAAGCATACATATAAATAAGAATCACACTAAAATCACAATCAATCAATTATCATTTACACTTCAATCAATAAATTTAGTAGCTTTCCAATCAATTAACTCATCATTCTCAAAATGACTCACAAATATTAAACCTAGGTTTATAAATCAATTATCCTTGCACTTCAATCAAGAATTTTAGCAGTTCACAATCAATTAACTTATCATTTTCAAAATGTCTCACAAATGGTAACCATAGGTTTACAAATCAAATTGTTTCACTTACCATATTCAGGAGTTGCATATTGTTTGTTCCTTACATGCCAATCCGTTAGAAAACATAAATAAAGGGGCACAAGAAAACACAACTATGAGGAAATGTATAACTTCGAGAGAGCGATAATTAATAGAATCTATTAAAACCAGAGCGAGACTTTAAGGATTATAGCTTGAAGATCTTAGACAAGGCTTCAAGAGAGACAATGGAGCTTCAAGAGAAACAATGGAAAGCAATAAAACTTCGAGTGAAAGGGAGGGTTAAGATACAAGCAGCGGAATTAGGGATTTCAGTAAAAAGGTAAAGTAAAATTTTAATTTCATAAAGCTTCATGTAAGCATTCACGTCATCGTGATGATGTCAACACCCTTGGTTATGTGTCTCATGACATGGCACTACAGGTGGCGAATATTCTTTAAATATTTCATTCTTAGTGCCAAATCAATAACAAGTCACTTGATTTATAGCAGTGATCTCAACATGAAGGTAAAATAGTAGTTGGATCACCAATTGATACAAATTTGAAAAAAGTTACCAATTTAAAACAAGTGGCAAAGTTTGGTAACCTTCTGAGTCATTAACCCTTTATCATACCATAGAAATGTTATTACACAATATCAAAAAATTAATGTCGAAAAATACAAACAAAATTTAATGTTGTTTGAAACAATATTTTAAAATCGGACTGGTGATTGAATTAATTTTATGATTAATTTTTTATTTACTCAATTTGATCAATCTAATCAATTCAGTTTAGTTTATTTTTAAAATATTTTTATAAATTTATATTTTAAATAAAAACAAAAATAACCAAAAAAATCTAAAATTTATAAATAATAAAAGAATATAAAAACTAGAGGTGACAAATGGGTCGGATAGAGTTGTTTTGCATTGGATTGTTTTTGGCTTGAATTATTTTTAGGTCAATGCATTTTCAAGTCAGGTTGGGTTTGGTCGCTCAGGTTTCGGGTTAGTTCAGGTCAACCATCGGGTTTTACATACAAAAAGAATTTCAAATCAAGTTTAGGTTTACTTTTAAAAATGATATTTTTGGATAGAGTCCTTTGTTATTTAATTTTCAAATGTCTATTTGGATTTTTTATGCAATATTTTCTAATAATTTGTTAAGAAAGCAATAATAATTTTCTCTTAAAAATTATTTTTAGTCAAATAGATTTTATAAAAACTAAACTTGATTAAAATTTTTTATTTTTACTTAAATGCTTAATAAATTAAATATGTATTTTTTAAGCAAAAAACCATATATAATAAAAACAAACAATTGAATTAAATACTCATTAAATTATATTCAAGTCATATATCATAATTTAAATTAATTTACAAATAAATATATAATGTTCAATCAAATCACTCATTATAAAAGATTATGTATTATGATAAAAATTTGTGTTATAAATTAGATTATTTTAATATGCGATTTTATCATGATAAAAATAAAATTATTACAATTATTATACAAAATAAGTAAAATTACGATAAATTTCTTTTATGTATTAAATCATTTTAAAAAATTAGGGTAAAAATTTAGCTTAATTACTCAAAAAATTCAAACCCTTATTCGATTTTAAATTGTATACAAAACTTTTATTGAGTCAATTACATTGTAATTTGATAAATTGATTTTAATTATACCTAAAGTCAAAAGAACTTAGTAAAGTGAATATTTAAACTCAATTCACTCTTATACATTTTTAGTTAGTTCAATTAAACATAAAATTAAGTTTAGACCTTAATTAATATACTACTTTTATTTTTATTCAATTTAATCTCATTTTTACTTAATTAAATTTATTATATACTTTTGTATGATGAATTTTAATTTTACATTTAAATTTAAATTTTAAAATTATAATCCATAAAATCTATCAATCTCCCTTTTGTTTTTTTTTTTTTAAAATTCTCTCAATCTTGTTAAAAAATTAATTTTATATTTTAAATAAAAATTTTTAAACTATTCAAAATAAAAACTTTTAAGAAATATTTTAATAAAACTGCTTAAGTTTAATTAAGATGATACTTTTATTTCTTTATTCAACTTAATCTCTTTTATTTAATTAAATTTATTTTGTATTTTTATATGATGAATTTTAATTTTATATTTAATTTGAAAAACAAAAATTTTAAAATTTAAATTTATAATTCATAAAATCTCTCAATCTCTGCATTATAAATTAATTATTGTATTTTAAATAATAATTATTTAAACTATTTAAAAAATTTTAAAAAATATTTAAGAAATTATTTACATGGACTTAATTAGGATAATAATCTTATTTTATATTAAATGTAATCCCTTTTTTGATTAAATAAATTTATTATATACTTTTATATGAAAATCTTTAATTTTTATATTTAAATCTATAAATTTATAATTCATAATATCTCTCAATGCCTCATTTTAAAAAATTTTTTCTCTCAATCTCTCCTTAAAAATTTAATTTTATATTTTAAATAAAAAATTATTTAAAATAAAAACTTTAAGAAATATTTAAAAAATCAATTATTTGAGCTTAATTAAGATGATACTTTTATTTTTATTCAATTTAATCTCATTTTTAATTAATTACATTTACTATATCTTTTATTTGATAATTTTATATTTAAATTTAAGAATTTAAAATTTTGAAATTTAAATTTATAATTTATAAATCTCCCAATCGCTTATTTAAAATTTTTTTTTTTCATTCTCTCCTTAAAAAAAATAATTTATATGTTTTAAATAATAAACTATTTAGACCATTTAAAATAAAAATTTTTAATAATTATTTAAAAAATTAATTAAATGATATGAACTTGAATATGCTCAAAACATTTGTCTTTGAAATAAAAATTAAGAATTTATTAGTTTATTATTTAAAATATAAAATAATTTATTCATTGTCTGAAACAAAAATAACGTTTTGATATTTTTGTGAAAAAATATTTAAATTGAGTAAAAATTAAAATATGATCTCAATAAGATTTAAACTTAATTTGACTTGCGGTATAATTGAAATCAATTTATCAAATTATGATGCAATTAACTCAATTAGAAGTTTTACATATAATTAAAAATTTATGAAAAGGTTTGAATTTTTAGTCATTAGGCCCAAAAATTTTTAACTCAAAAATTTTTATCATAATAAATGAGCATATAAGATAAATTATGATATACGATCTTTGATCATAATATTTTACCACAATATAGTGCTCATCAAATAACATATAAAGAAAAATCATATCGTCATAATACTATTTGTTACCGTATTAAATAATTTAAAAAATTATGATAAAATTATTTTATCACAATAAATAATTTATATTCTTATTGAATAATTCATCATAATAAATATTAAAAAAGAATATAGACATATGAAAACACAGTAAAATTAGTAAATTTATTAAAATATAAAAATTTCATTATATTTAAATAAAATTAAAATTAAAGTTGAATTTGAATTTGAATTTGGAATTGAATTTAAATTTAATTAACTAATCTAAATATTTTTTTGAAATAAATTTCTTTTTTTTATTTTAATTATTTTGCCTTTTATATATTTCATAATAATTTTTTTTTATATTGTTATCAGGTCAATAGAGTCGAGTTACGAGTTGATCCAAACAGATTAGTTTTGATCCAACCTATCGGATTAACCCTTACCTGACCTAAAATTTTTTGAGTCATTTTAAGTTTGTCCGAATTTGAATCATCTTTTTTTCAGCAGGTTTAAATCAAATTTTTGAATCGGATAAAAAAACTGCTACCTTTATGTAAAATTGTTACCTATTATGAAATATTAACTTTTAAAATCAAGGATCCTAACCCGCGATTCATGATTCATGTTCATAAAACTTTAAATTTCATTCTAAAAAAAAAAAATTTAATTTCAGATAAAATTATACAATCCTACATAAAATCTAAATTTTTTTTGTAGAAAGATAATACTTTATTTACTTGGCCAATATTATAATAAAGGGGTGCCGCGTTAAAAACTTTAAGGGGTAAAATTCAACGAGAAAAACCTCTTAGGGAAAAAAAAAAAATACACCCACCATAAGCACAATAACAAGCCAAGATAAATAAATAAATAAATAAATAAAGGTTGTGAAGCCATTCTGGATCTTCGTCCTCCAACCACACAATCTCAGAATCACAATCCAAACCAAACTTTGCCAAGGTTTCTGCAGTGATAAGAGCAGTACGTTGAACCCATCGAAAATCTTGGACCCCACCTCTCGCAACCCGTCCAATGTCGTCAAGAACCAAACCCAAACTCCGAACGAACTTTCCTCCTGCAAAATTAGGAAGATAGCTTCCTTACAGTCCGATGCAACTGTAACTTAAACAAGGCCGCATTCCAGTGTAAATTTAAGTCCATCTCTGATAGCAATAAGCTGAGCTACCAACGGGGAATTTGCATCTAACAACTTTGCCGCTCAACCAGCATGCATGCAACTGTTCGATCACGGATGACGGCACCTGCACCAGCTTTGGAATCATGTGATAATGTCCCATCCACGTTAAGTGTATAGTTGGCAGTGTTTGATGGTGCCCAGAGTGCAGGAATAGATGGAACCACATGAACTATCCTTCGTGCAGGCTCCTTAGTGTCCATTAATTCATCATACAAGGATAAAACAGCAGAATAAAACTCCTTCACATCCCAATGTAGCCTGCTGTATAGTTCACTATTTCGATTAGTCCAAATAAACCAAAACAGAACACAGAATACAACCACCCCCACACATGATAGACTGCTTTGAGCAATCATCGCAACATCTATAAAGTTGAGAGAACTAATCCCCCAAACCAAATATCCAAATAGGCTGTGAGACCAAGCCGCTTTTGTCGCCTTGCACTGGAAGATAGCACGCAATGCCGACTCACATGGGTTACCACAATGGGGACAGTAGCTATGGATAGGAACAGAGAGGAGATTAGCATAGGTCGGGATGAGGTTTAGGCAGGCTCCCCAAACAAATATCTTCAGTTTGGGCGGTAATGACATGCTCCATATACCTTTCCACCATTTGTGCATAGCTAGAGAAGATGATTCTAGTCCCGACGTAAGCGTGCTCCAGCCCACACCATAACCACTTAGTAAGATGTAACACCCCGTCTTATTAAAATGCCAAAACCAACTGTCTGGCCCAAGGAAACGAGGCTGCGACATAATGAGGATAATGTCAGTTTCAAACTTTAGGAAGTGGCGTTCGATGAGAGCCTTATTCCATTGTCCATTTTCTAGCAATCCGTTGGGAGTGTTCTAGGTGAAATGACCTTGAAACAATGCTGTTTAGGTAGCCAACAGTCATTATAGATTGGCGTATTGCAACCATCACCAATACGCAACCATAAACCCTTGTTAAGAAGATCCTTCCCCCATAGTGCACTCCTCCAAATGTAGGAAGGGTTAGCACCAACACCTGCATTTAAAAAAGACGATGAGGGGAAATATCCACCTCTCAGCACCCAGGCTACAAGAGAGGATGGTCTTCTAATGATCTTCCATGCTTGTTTCACTAGCATCACTTGATTAAAAAGTTTTAGGTTACTAAAACTCATCCCACCAGCGTATTTAGGCTTACAAAGGAAAGCCCATGACTTCCAAAGCAACTTGTTGCGGTCCTCATTTGTCCCCCATCAGAAATTAGCACGGAAACGCTCTATATCCCCCAAGACAGAATCCGAAATCTTGAAGCATGTCATAGCATAAGTGGGAATGGATTGAATCTCTGCTTTAATTAAACATTCCCTGCCCCAATTGAGAACAAATTGGAGCTCCAGCCTCCAAGCCGTTTCACCACCCTATCTCTCAAATAACCAAACCAATTCTTTTGTTCCGCATGGAAAATGTAGGAAGTCCCAAAAAATCTTAAAAAAATTATGCATAGAGGATTCAAAGAATATATGCATTGTCAGTGTAAGTAGCCTATGTGCTATAATTGAAATCAGAGAAATTATTTCAGTGGTTTCGACTTACCACCTATAATTATGAAGTTGCAAAATTCACGCAACGCATTGAATGAATAGTAGTTACACTGTGCTAGATCTAATTAATGTATCAATAGATCTACATAATAGATTCGGACTATATTAAAATTTTTCATTAACTTATTTATATTGTCTTAAAGAAAAACTCTTACTAGTAAAAACATAAAGTGACTGGGCAAGTAATATAGGATAAGCTATTATTGTAATTTGACTGTAATCTTGCTCCTGGCACTTATATACATAATTTTTTTCTAATTGGATTTGAAGAAATTCAAAATGATTTTAAAATATTTAGATTAAATTTGATTAGACCCAATTTAAATTGAATTCAACTAAATTATTTAAACAATTTAAATTTTATTTGAATATTAAAATAATAATTTTTATTTTAAAAATAATACAATTATGATTGATGGTGCTCTATTCAACTTGAAGACTAAAAAAGAATAAAGTCATTTTTGTATATTGACTCAATAATTAGATCCCACTTAACTCGTAACTCAGTCTAATTAGTCTGAAAAAGGTATAACCTCTATCTAAAGTTGAGTCCCATTCAGTTTTACTTGTTTACTAGTGAATTGAATAATTGAGAACTTTACATTCACATTAGAGGTGGCAAATGGATTTAATCAGACAGGTTTTAATTGAATCATCTTCAAATAAGGTCCAGTTACTAGTATCAAGCATTGACAATTATACATAACATATGCACAATTGCCACAGAAAAAGCATCAAGCCTTGACAATTATACATAACATATGCACAATTGCCACAAAAAAGGAATTCTTAGTTTCACGTTCACCACAATGGTTGTAGATTATATTTTGATATTTTATTCTACTACATGGCTACGTACCCGAAAGAATTCTACTGCTTGACCCGAAAGAATTCTACTACTTGACTTGAATGATAACTTTTCCAACATTAGAGCTTGAGAACATGGAGCCAAAACCCTCCAATAAACTCTCAATCCCATTGAAGATACTATGTTTAAAACTAATTTTGCCTTGAATTAAGTAGCCCTCCATCTCCTTCACAAATTTTGGAAAATTTCCCATATGCTAACCTACCATAAACCCTTCCATTCTTACTTCCTTGCCAATCAAGTTAAAGAGGTTCCTCACAGTGTCTCTCTCTGTCAGTACCTACAAAAAAGTTATTCGTTCTGTAAATTTGTTGTTTCATATAAATTTTTATAACATTTCAAACTATTGAAAGAAATGAGACTATTAGAATTAGATACACTAAACACCTATAAACACAATTTACCTAACAAAGCTTAAAGTAAAATATAATGCACTTTGTTATATTGAGAAATCATTCCACAGAGTGGAATCCTAGCATGCCTATTGACATGGTAGAGGACAGCTTCTAGCATTTTGCTGCAAACATTGTCTAGGTGTAAATCAATCCCATCAGGGAAGTACCTGCACCATCAATTTTTAAGTCATTTTCATTCATATGTTGGTATGGCCATTTTATACATGATAACTACGAGATGTAATGTGTATGGTATTTCATGCAATCTCAAATTAGATACCAAGAAAAGCGAAAAAAAGAAAAAAGATATTTGGGGAACGATTATTGCTCGCTCAATGTAGCATCTAAATCTGTTTCTGTGTTCTAGTTAAAGGCATCATCATATCTGACTTCCTCCTTTAAAAGCTTTATCTGCAAGATTAATAAACCATTAAGTTATATATGTTTCAAGAGTTGAATTCTTTTAAATATCGACTAGTAGTCTTCTTTTTATTTATTTTTATTTTTTATTTTTTATTTTTTTATAGAGGGGAAGGTTAGGTTTGGTCCGACTTAGAACTAAATTTGAAACTTTCAGTTCTAGAAATGACTCCATTACTCCTGAATCAAAGACTGATTGATGCTTATCAGTCTTCTGTGGACAATAAAGTGACATATATTGAACATTTCTTTCTAGAGATATTTACAATGTATAGTTTATCTAAGAACAAAAATAATTTACCTTTTCATCAGATCCAGCGCTTCCGATGACCCTGCAACCCTTGAGTTTAGCCAACTGTCCAGCAAACATTCCAACACCAATAGCTGCAGCTGATATAAACACCTTTGACCCGCTTTTGCCTCACCTATCACCTCTATCCCTACCCATGCAGCAAATCCAGCTAAGCCTACAACATATATGCATCAAGTTTTAAGTTATACAATCATTAAGCCGTAATTAATGACCTGAAAATCAATTGATCAATAAATTTTAATGCATATTAACGAAAGAAAAATGTGGGAAAATAATCTAATACCAAAGCAACTTAGGTAGCGTGGCAGCCCTTCAACCGGATCAACTTTTCTGAGTTTCAGTTGTGATGTTATGACAGAATTCAGCGACCGGGAATAAAAACCTGAGGACATTTTCACCCTCATTATATTTATCTTTTGACCGAATTACCCTTCCAATGCCAACTGACGCTATGGTCTGCATACGAAGGTTAAACCTTCCATCACAACTTATTTATAGACGTCCTTGAGCAAGTAATCAGTCAATTAGTTTCCAAAATTGTGATATAAGAGATCTAGAGATTAATTAACATAGTTATATAAGATGTTCGTTTGTCTGTCATATGTTATTTCATGTTATAAACTTATATGATATCACTTTGGTTTTCAGCGTTGCCTTTATATAAAAAATGGGTTGAGTTCAAGCCCAGCTGCATCAAAATTAAGTAGGAGAGTTTTGCTGCCTTTGTGACCTTATCCGTTCGAATTTGAATTAGTTCCATACTCAAAAGGGTATGAAAATAGTAGAGGGTATAACAAAAAAAAAAAAAAGTCAATACAAGTTAGTTAGATTGCAATTCTAAAGTTAATAGGAGTCAATTAGAGGTGACAAACATGTCGGATAGAGTCATATTGGGTTAGATCATTTTCAAATCAAGTTGAGCTGCTCAAATTTCGAGCGGATTCAGGTCACTCATTTAGTTTACACACAAAAAAAAAAAATTTGAGTTGCGTTTCAGATTTACTCTTAAAAATAATATTTTTGGTTGAGTCAGATCATTTGTCATTTAATTTTTTAATTGTCACTTTTAGATTTTTTATTATTTATATAATATTTTCTCATAATTTGTTAAGAGATAAAAAATAATTTTTTTTTAAAAAATATTTTTAATTAGATAGATTTTACATAAATAAAACTTGATTAAAATTTTTTATTTGTATTTAAATATTAATAAATTAAATATAATTTATTTTTTAAGGAAATGAGCATATATAATAAAAACAAGTGATTGAACTAAGTTAATATAGAATTATATTCATATCATATATCATAATTTAAATTGATTTACAAATATACATACATTATCCAATGACAACAAACCACTTATTATAAGAAATTTTATATATTATGATAAAAAAATTATGTGATAAAATTAATTTTATTAATTATGTGATTTTATCATGACAAAAATCAAATCTATCATAATTATTATCAAGAATAAATAAAGCGGTAATAAATTTCTTTTATGTATTAAATTATTCAAAAAATTATGGTAAAAATTTTTTAATCAAAATTTGTTATCATAATAAATAAGTATACAAGATAAACTATGATATAAACTCTTTTCTCAAATATGTTTTCACAATATCTAGATACTAAATTTCTAGTATCTATTAAATTACATGTAAGAAAAAGTAATGTTATCATAATACTATTTGTATCACTATATTAATCATTTGAAAAATTATGACAAAATTATTTTACCACAATAAATAATTTTTGTTCTTGCTAAATAACTTGCCATAATAAATAAAAAATTATAATATAAGCACGTGAAAAGGCACAATAAAATTAAATAAATTTATTAAAAATAAAAAATATCACTATGTTTTAAATAAAAATAAATTTGAATTTAAATTTAATAATTTAATCATTTTAAAATAAATTTCTTCCTTTGTACTTGAATTATTTTATCTTATATATATTTAATAATAAAATTTATTTTTTATGTTGTCATCAAGTTAATTATGTACATATCAGTTTTGATTTAACTCATTGAGTTGACTCAAATCTGACCTGATACAAAAATTTTCAGGCTATTTTCAAATTTGTCCAAATTTGGATCGCCTTTTTTTTTATCAAGTTCATATCGAGTTTTCACGTCAGGTCAAAAACTGTCTTATATTATTGATCTTTAAATATTTATTTTTTAACCTCCAAATTAGAAGTTAAATTGTGAATCTAAATATTTTAAATAGTTTATACATATTAACCTTTTTTTTTAATGTGAGTTTTAGAGATAAGAAAAAATAAAATTAATACGGATGAAGCTAATGAAATATTAATTAAATTTAAAAAAATTAAAAAATAATATAAAATTAAAAAGAATTAATAAAATTAGTCTTGTTTAGGAATTTTAAAACGTAAAAGGAAGGTTAAGAGAAAATATATCAAGCTAGCATTTATATTTTTATGCATAGTTGATCTTGATTTATGTTTATAATTATTTTCATATAAAACTTTTGTAAGGCTATATATATATATATATATATATATATATATATATATATATATATATATATATATATATATAAAATATATATTTATTTTTTATTATATAAAAA